>VYZT01007645.1:4654-17359 GCA_013400735.1 Pomatostomus ruficeps | reverse complement strand
TGTCCAGCAGAGACAATCCCTGAGAGCTCCAAAGATGGATGTGTTTCTGGTCAAGGCTGGGCCAATTAGAAATGGTGGTAACCCCTCTGTGATAATGTATTTTAAAGGAATTTTTTAAAAGTTATTGTGCAGTTTTAATTGCAGCCAGAGAAGAGTAGAGTGAGAATATGTGAAAGGAACAATTACACAGACACTAAGGTCGGTGGAGAAGGCGGGTGAGGAGGTGCTCCAGGTGCTGGAGCTGAGATTCTCCTGCAGTCCCTGGTGCAGCCCGTGGTGCAGCCCATGGTGAAACAGCCCTGCAGTCCACAGAGGACCACAGAGATTAGGAGATGCGCATGCAGCCTATGGATGAGACCCACACTGGAGCAGGTGGGTCCTTATCTCAACTCATGAACCCTTTGTTTACAAGAGTAAATAACTCTCTATATTTGATTCAGAGACTTTACTTCCCACTGTTTCAGACTATGTTTCAGCTAAATGGTTGAGCTAACATATAAGATTCACCTCTTTAAGTTTCTTTTCCCTTCAAATAATTTCCCAAAGAAATGTAGATGGCAGTTCTTCAGAGTTTTCCTGGACAAATTTGGTTTCTTTAAGTTGTTATTCAAACCTGTCTTTGCAGTAAGCTTTATTGAAATTACCATGTTACTCATGAGTTAACATTTCCCCTGGAGACTATTCAATCCAATATGGTATGGGTTTGAACTCTCGCTGGGAAAGAAAGGGAGGGAAGAGAGAACTACATATCTTTCTTGTCAAACATTGATCCTTTTATTTCCATTTTCTATATTCTTTGAACATTTTTTAATGTTATTGCTGGTGATAACAAAGAGAATGGGGATTAGATTTAAGACTGTATTTACTCCTTACTGCTTTAGCCATAAACATGAGCATTAGTTGATGCTTTGCTTCACAGTATCATTTTTTCAGCAACTTTCTGCATCTGGTTTCTTTGTCATTGTTGATTTTTTTTCTTCCTTGTCAGAACTATTGATTAAGTCTTTGCTCTGCATTATTTTGGAATCAATATGCAACTTTATGAAAATATTAAATTATTTGGATTTTCTGATCTAAGCCATGGATGTGGCTTTCTAATATGACATGATTTCTTTTTTCCCGCAGTAAAATTCAATCTGGTTTATCTACCATCTCTGCTTTTATTGGTACTAGAAAGCTGAATATTAAAAGTTCATACAGTTTTCTGCTATGCCTGAAAGTTTTCACCTCTGTACTTTGAGGTACTTAAAATAGTGCATGCTACAAAGTATTCCTTTAGGGTTTGATTGTCTTACTGTTTCTCCAAAACGTTTTTGAATTAAAAAGTGTTGAATCATATGTTTACCTTTACCTTTTGTTTTTGTTTTGTTGGGTTTTTTTCAAGGAGGGAGAGGGCACAGAATTTGGGAGCTTGAGTTAAACAAGATATGAAGCATCATCCTTACCAAGAGTTCTAGAGGTATAGTGTATACTATTACAAAAACCCAAACAGCAAACAAGTTATGTACAAATATAATGTGTGGACACATTCACAGTGCCCCAGTTTTTGACCAGAGTTTCCTTTGTTCTGTTTTGTATTGAGCAGGACTCAGTCTCTATATGAAGCACCCTAGTAAGACAGCACAGGCTGACTACAGCAGGAAAGTAGCAACCAACACCAGTGAAATAATGGTGTAGAGGTTGCCAACTTACTCAGCCCCTGGAACACGCAGGTGACTAGCAAAACCCATCTCCTTGGCTGGAATAGTCTTAGGCTTAGGCTTTCCCACACTGCTCTTGCCCTGTGCCCTAGGATTGATCAGATCAGTTCCATATGGGGCTTAACACCTGTTTTAGGCCCAGTGAACACTTTAGCTGTCTGTTGGTGAGCACTCCTTTGCCATTAAGATGTTGAATAAAACAGGCTGTTTTCAATCCACAGTAACATTCAATTTTACTTAAGTTAGTCTGGTTTAGTCAACATTGCAATGGCCCAAGAGAATGCCCTTGATCAGACACTATGGCTCAGGTGGGGGTGTAGTCACTTCTGGCACCTTCAAAAACAATGACAGACGGGTGCAGAGACACATCTCAAGACAGTGACACCTCCAAACACTGGCAAATATCCATGTCATGCTGAGTAGGGTCACAGTCTTCACCACTGCTCCAAAGATGAAAGGTTTCATTTACCATTACCTTCTCCCACACTCCTGCTAATCCTGTTATTTCTCCTTATGTAAAAATGGCTCTCCACACTGAAATGTTCCACACAGGAGTGCTACTGTGATTTCAGGGAGGAATGACCTTTGAATGCAAATGAACTGGCATTTAAAGGACTCTAAATGTTATTTCCAGAAGACTTTTAGAAAGCATATAAGTCCACACTACTTGAAATTGCTAAATCAAACACCACTAAGTCAGCCAGTATTTTGAGGCGTTATTTATATGATATTCAGTACAAAGAATCATCAAGACAGAATTTGCAAGGTTAAGGAGTCTCTACTATCCAGAGTCCAATCTCCTGTGTATTAAGTCTTAAGCAATGCACACTTGATAATGTCTCATTTCAAAGATGTTCTGGCAAGCTTGGAGAAGTCTCTCAGTTAAAAGGGGAAGTCAGAAATTTAATCTTTATTTAGGCAACAATGTCCCATTACAGATCCTTTGCGACTTAGCCTCAAGACCTCTCTAACTCAGTTTACCATGAAGAAAAGAAACCTTATATAGTATTAGAATAAACTACATTGCAAAATTGATCAGCAACTTAGTAATAGTGTAATGAAATATACATTATGTATCCAAGATCTCTAACAGAGCTGTTAAAGAAGTTATAATTATTTTCCTTGAAGATATATGCCTCTTCTTTTTAGTTAAAACAACTCCACAATTAGCAAATCTAGGAATTTTGTGCGTCCAAGACACAGCATTTTCTATATGATGCCACAGTTTCTCCCCCAAGCAACAAAGACCCGTGATAGGGGACTGATCTGTGTTTCTACCTTGTGACTAATGAAAGAGAATGGGAATAAAATACATAAATAATAGATCTTGTGAGTTACTTCAGGGAAGTAATAAAGTTGGAGTATTTTTATTGAATTTTTACATCCACCTTGAAATTTTTCTCAGTCATACGTATAAAAGATATATTTTCTATTGATCTTAAATGTTTAGAAAATTATTTGCATGTATTTAGAAGATGTGAGATTTATTAAAATAATTTGTACTCATCTTTTTTCAGTGTTTTATTCTTTCAGTGTTTTAATTAAATATATGACTCTGCTTTAGTGACTGTTCTACAGAGTTTAAGTCCTTAATTTATGTTCTCAACCACAGAGTGAATTATTGTAAGAAAGATTATTCTCTTCAGCTGAACGAGATAGTGTGCTTTCTGCAATTTTCATTATTCTCTTGCTAATTCTGAGAAATTCCCTTTTTTGCTGTGATAGTGCCTGCCATTTTGTATTTCAGGTTACACACTGAACATCAATTTTCTTTCTAATGTGAGTTTAACATTAATATTTTAAATTATGAAAGAAAATGCTTCTGTAAGCAGAGATATTTTAAGAATAATTTTAATTATCAAACGCATATACCACAAGGAGTGGAAGTTCACGCTTCTTCACGGTTTTTTTTTCTCTTCTTGGCATATGAGAAGTCAGAATTTGCATTGCAGATCTGTCACACTCTACTTTTAGTATGTGAACTGTAGGTCAACCTCAGAAATGCAGCTCAAGGAGAAAAACAAAAGAAAGTCAAGATTCATTCCAAACCTAGAAAAGTAAACTATTTTTAATTTTAGATCTTCTGCAACATTTTAAATTTAATTTTAAATCCTGTACTTGAAACTTAATGTGAAACATTTGCTCCTCTTTAACTTCTTTCCTTAAAGACAAGAAGACTTCTAGATGAACTGTGTCTAGAGCTGAAATAAACTTTAATCACTACAGGGTGCTTCTAAGTAGTTTATGTCCCTTGGCCATGACAAGTTTGTAAATGGCAATAAAACCTAAAACTGCATCCATGTCTAGTTCATGTTTCCAAGTTGAAGTATGATCCTGGACCAAATTAAAACTGCAGCTTAGAACTGAGTACAAAGCTGAGAAGTCTCTATCACATAATCACAGAATGGATCAGGTTGGAAGGGATGACCGAGTGACATCTGGCCCAATCTCCCTGCCCAAGTAGGGTCCTCCCAGAGCACATGGCATAGGATTGCATTTAGATAATTCTTGAATATCAGTACCAACTCTGCTAAATTAACCTAATGTTTAGTTCAAAACTAGAACAAGATCCTTAAGTCTGGATTGGCAAAATCACAGAATAAGATGGGTTGGAAGGAACCCACAAGGTTCATTGAATCCAACTCCTGGTCCTGTACAGCATCGTCCCCAAGAGTCACACTCTGTTCCTGAGAGTATAGTCCAAATGCTTATTGGAATCTGTCAGCCTCGATGCTGTGACCACTTCCCTGGAGAGCCTGTTCCAGTGCCCAACCACCCTCTGAGTGAAGAACTTTTCCCTAATATCCAACCTAAACCTCTCCTGACACAGCTTCAGGCCATTCCCTCAGTCCTGCCACTGGTTACCACAGAGAAGAGATCCATGTTTGCCCCTCCTCTTCCCCTCATAAGGAAGTTGTAGACTGCCATGAGGTTTCTCCTCAGTTTCCTTTTGTCCTGGCTGAACAAACCACATGACCTCAGCTGGCTTTCCCTCAAGGCCCTTCACCACCTTTGTTGCTTGCCTTTAGATGCTCTCTAACAGCTCAATGTCTTTCTTATACTGTAGCACCCAAAACTGCCTCCAGCACTGGAGTTGAGGCCACCCAGGGCAGAGTGGAGCAGGACAATCTCCCCCCTTGTCCAGCTGGCGATGCTGGGCCTGATACCCCCCAGGACACAAGTGGCCCTCCTGGCTGCCAGGGTGCTGCTGACTCATGTTCAACTTTCTGTTGCTTTAAAAATAATTTTTATTGCAAGATGAATTACATTATTTGTTATAAAGTAGCATCAGTCCTGGATCAAGCATGAACATGCTGATGACAGACTGCTCAATCTCCTCAGACAAGGATTTCCTTACTGACCAGGAAGAGCGGCCACCTCACTCCCTGCTAGTCTTCATGACCATGGGTGAAGACCTGACATTGATGATCTGGAAACAGGCCAATTTTCTTGTCTTGCTTTTCCTGCAGGGAACTGCACATGGCTGCCTGACTGGTACCACCAGGCAGCATCAGACACACATCTGGACACCCTGTTAACACCTTTCCTGTTTCTTGGCCTTTTCTTCAACACCTTTGTTACCCTGTTTCTTTGCTCAGTCTTTGACCAAACAAACAATTTTCCCTAATTAACTTTTCTCTCCAGGTGCAAGATGTGATACATTAAAACTAAATTTATTTCTGATGGTTACCTAGATAGACTCTTCCAGTGCTGCTAAGATTAGTCAGGTGTTACTGGCCTTTCAAGACTGTACTGCCCAAAAGGTGCCCAGTTTCCCTCCATTTTTCTCTGAATTTTGATTGCTTCCTAGTCAACTTCTACCTTAATCATCTGTGAGGTCTGGTTGTGCTTAATAATTGGATTTGTAACATTTTTCAGCTTCTCACACAATTTCTTGTGCTATGTCCAGTAACTTTCCATGTCCTGCTCAGTTCTCTTAACCTTAAGCCAGGTGAAAGGTCTCATAATTTGCCGGCAGCCTAATATGTCAAACATGCTCTGAAAACAAGTTTGTGAACTGAAAAGCCTGTGCTGTGTTTCATTATGCTAGCTTAGGTAAATGGATTCAGAAAACGATGCAGTTAAACTGGTGCGACTTTCAGGCATGCAGACGCACTGAGAAAAAGATAGACAGGTACTACCTAAAATGTTCTTTCTCTGCTGCACAAATACTTATTTATATACAGGTGATTTTTAGTGAATAAATCTCCTCAAATTCATCCTACTTATGTAATGAATAATTGCTACAATAATAACTATAGCAATAACTTATAAGGTTTGCAAAAATTGCATAAATTCATACGCTAATTTTAGACAATATCTGAAAGAAAAAATGAAGGTTGGAACTAAACTATGTCCAGAATGCTGAGTTTTTTTCTTAATGCTGTGGATGCTATATATGCCTTGAGAAGCCGTATATAAAAGACACCTCTGTTGGCATCAGTAAATGTGAATATCATGGTAGTTCAGGCATAAACAGATAAACTTGATTAAAAATATGTCTATTTTTATCAGTAGCTCATTCTTTTCTGTTGTGGGGAGAGTGTTTAAATAGCTTAAAAACTGTGTTTCAACAACAAAATAAATGTATCTCTTTGAAAGAAGACTCCCGACTGTGCACTAAAATATGACTCTTTTGACTTAGTCCTGTATGTGTGTTTTCTCATGTTCTTTCTAGTACAGACATCTCCTGAGAATACTTTCCAATTGCTTTCCCAGAAGCACAAAGATGCTGCATTATGATGTGGTAACAAGGGAGCAGAGAGTCCACCTTCAACCTTCATTAGATAGGTTGTGACTTTTCTTTTATTAATATAAATTGCTTCATTATAAGACATCATCTAATTATTTCTGAATTCACAAAAGGATATTCAAATAACCCCCAGTGAGATTTAAATTTCAGATTTTGCTACAGAAAGATGGACATTTGAGACAGATGTCAGGGAGCCTCTTGTTATAGATAGCCTGAAATTTCCAATAGCTCTGAAATCAAGCTCACTGGATTGACAAAAACAAAAGAAAGAAATAAAAGAAGATATATGTGTAAAACTTTGTGTAAGATAATCATAGTGCTTAGAATTGCATTAATCTAACCATCAGGGGTTTGTAACAGAGTTATAAATATTTTATTGGATTTTTAATGATAAAAAAATTCTTAATGGATATAATATAGGGTGAGTGCACCACTACTTGAAAGCTTTGATGTATGGAAACTCCATCAGCTTTGAGCTGAATCAATAAATCTCACAAGTTTGTGCTATAATGGCTTAGTATCTTGTCATCTACTATCCATTTCCAACAAAAAATGAAAAATTATAATAAAAGCATATGAATGTGTGTTTTGTTCAGAAATTGAAACAGCCAAAGAGATTATGAGTAGGACAGTGCAAATAACTAATTTTTTTCTTTCTGTGTGTGTAAATAATTTATTAAATTACTTTTTCTCTTTTTAATTAGGTCAGAAAAATTAAGTGCTCATTAACATGGAGAAGAGAACAATTCCATGTTCATATATACCTCAATAAGTTTAAACTGTAACGTTCCACAAGGAACCCTGAGTAAGAAAGTACCTGAGATCTGTGCCTTCTTGTTTTATCCTGTCTACATTCTTTTTCTAAACAAAATATGTATGCAACCAAACCTGGTACTCAGGTTTTGCCTCTCCTTAAAGAGAGAATTGTCAGTAAAGACACTTATTCCTGTTTGCTTGTGAGCTCTCATCCAGGAAGTATATAAATATTTAAATGCAAAGCAGAATACCTCTAATCAAAGGTTCTGCAGTAGCTCTGATTCAGAGCAGTGGGTGGCCTGGCCTCTCAATTAACAGGGAGATTAAAATCTGTGTCCTGAAATGGATTGTGAGGACTTAAACCTTGACAGTGTGGTCACACCTTAGAATTATTAAGGCAGAAGAGAACATCTCTTCACTGCATCCAGTAGTCTCAGCTGATAATGTTGAACAAATTTCACCTGCTTTTGCAAGACATTTCATAAAAATAAAAAAGTGAATCGTTTGATGACTTCATTATTTTGCTGTTTTCCTTATCACCTCTTTACATCTAACTTTTGTCACCAGGGCTCTCTGACAATATTTTACTGAAAAAAAAATAGTATGTGTAAATTTATCTACTTCTTTATAAATTATTAAAAACGCAATGTTTCCATTTAGAAAGCAATAGGAAAAAACAAGATACATTATTTGAATACAAAGAAAAATAGTACTGAAGGTAAAAATAGCTTCTAATAATAACTGCCAAAAACCCTAGTTTCCTTTTCCTTGCCATTCTATTTCTATTAAACTACTTCTTAAACTACAGTTTCTCACTGAACAAAAAATTTAGGACATATATCAGAAGCTTTGAAGACCTCGTGGTATCAGAGATTAGACACATGTGAAAGCTACTTGGGAAATAGCTACCATGTGTAAACCAAGAACTAAGTAGTTGAGGGTTGGCTTGATTTTTATTTCTTGTTCCTCAGTGCTTTTCTGGTTTCCTGTAATTGACTGGGTCCATTCCTCCATTTTTAGGACAGCATTTATGCATAATATTTTCCTTAAAAGGGTTCCTTTCCTGATATGTTGTATACTTAACCTGGTACAAAAATGTTTTCATTTGTAGGATCTCTATTTTCAGTTTCTTAAGGGAGAGAACTCTCTCTTATATTCTGAGTTTCAAAGAAATGTTTGATTTTGTTTATAAAATAAAGGCAAACTGCTTCAGAGAAGCTTCAGATCCAGTGGTAACACCGCAGTGAAGCTGAAGCTACAGGAATTTTACAGATGATATCAATGAAATTATGGTTTAATTTTTGATTTCCAATTTGGTGCTTTGCAAGCATCTGTGTCGGCTTAATTATGTATGAAAATATTCAGACTTTTGAGAGAGTCAAATACTTGCATGGACACATGGCCAATTAGTATGAGATTCTTTATCATTATCACCTGACATTTATGACAAGTAACTCTAGTGCAATATATCTTGCCTAATTTTATTGATTTCAGAATGTGTTCCACATGAGTAAGGACTG
Organism: Pomatostomus ruficeps; assembly: GCA_013400735.1. NCBI lineage: Eukaryota > Metazoa > Chordata > Aves > Passeriformes > Timaliidae > Pomatostomus > Pomatostomus ruficeps. Next base: position 8,630 of record VYZT01007645.1, on the reverse strand, counting down.
CAGACTGTGCTCAGATATCTTACAGTCTCTTTAACTTCTTTATATTTAGAGTGTGGATTTTAAATATTACACATCCAGGTTTGCCAAAGCTTACATCAGTTTTTTGTATTTTTATTTCTCTTGGTTTTCTTTTTATAGTTGAATTTTTATAGTGGATGGAAAAGTTTGTTGGATGTTTTTATTGTATTTCTGCATGATATGCTTGTTTCATTTGCATAGTGTAACTATGTCTGCCTAAATAATTGTATTGAAAACTAGTATTAATAGTTAATTTTCAAAAGTTAATTTATTTTATTCATGTATATGCATGTATATATAAAAATGTGTGACATCCTTTGTACTAAATTAGACAAAAGACTTACCTAGCCCTTACCTGGATCTTCTTGATCCAGGCTTTCCTGGCTAAGAAATACTTCTGGATTATCTAGAGGCTACTAGAGAATGTCATGAACCTGCCCAACTATAGATATATTTTACCTTCCCAACAATCAAAGACATTAAGTCCCATAATTTCATTATGCATATTTTATATGCATAATGAAAAATATCTATATCCATATAGAAATATATATCTATTTTTCTTTTTCTTATATATATTATAATGGACTGTCCTTATTTGTTCTTTTTATGAAAGTTACAGTAAATACTAACTCAGACTATGAAAACTGTATCAAACCTGGTTAAAAATTGGTTGATTTATTGAGCTAAATCAAAAGTATGGAACTAAGCTTTTTTCAACATGGGCTTTTCTAGATGGTGGTAGACTTTTGAAGCTGTGGCTGAGGTGGCAGATGGCTTTCTTTGAAGAAAGAAACTTGTGTTAAACTGAGTCTGTGTCTTCCATGAAAATGCCACTAATGCCAAGTGCTGAGTAAACACAAATTACTTCTGCTGTTGCTTTCCTTTTATTAGTTTGTAGTTTATGTTCCCCTGAGGAACATTGTTTCTCTTGAAGACCAGGTTATCTCTACAAGCTCTAAGAAATTGCAATAATGGTGAATTTTTCATTCTGTGTGAGGGAAAGCAAGAGAATGACAAACAGAATGAAGCATGTTGTGTCAGGTCATGCAAACATCAGTCCTTCACTTACAGGGCAGAAATGCACAGACTATATCCAGAAGGCAGCTCAAAATATTTGAGATTCTGGGCCTATGTGAATTTTAAACATGCAATTGCTTTTATTGATTTAATGGAAGCTGAAGATCTCCTATCAGTTCCAAGTAATGATATGGACAAAGAATTAGAGCAGAAGCTGCTCTCTGCATGGGGAAGCATGAAATATTTGCCCAGCACATCACCCTCGTAAAGAAAGAGTGGAAGCATTGGGAGTATCATGGTGAGTATGGCTGTATCTAATGTGTAAAATTATATTTGGTCTGTTATGCAAGCTCTTTTGGAGACTGTCATACAGAAATTTAACCATCAACATTCAGATGGGTTGATGATAGAAGTTATAGAGATGGATAGATAGAATGGATTAAATTCAAATATGAAATTCTACCAAGATCATGAATACATTGGCTAGCTGCAGGATACTCAGGACCACTGATGCACATTTGATTTTTTACTTACCAAACTGTAAAGGGAAACTGACATCAAGTGACTGAAATCCAGTTACAGTCTTCTGTCCCAGTTTCTTATTCACATCCCTGTTCTTATTGCTCCTTCTCAGCCAAGATTTGTGTACAGTTTCTGCTGTCTTAATGTCCTCAATCTTATTCTAATGCATTTGTGGGTTTCATCATCCTAATACAAAGCCCTTTCAGGTCTCAAATAAGATTCATGCAGCTTATTCTTGCTTGATACTGTTTCATAGTTAAGGCTATATTTCACACATTTATTCACTATGTCATGAAAGCCTCTTTCTCTGTCACCACATAGCAAACACTATGTAGAGGAGAACCTGATTAATTCATGACGTAGGAGATAGCTTCTGTGCCATGACATAGCTGTAGAAGTTCCTATGAACTATTTCTTCCCAGATGCAGATCATCACAAGTGAAACCTGCTTCAGTTTGTCTAGTGTTATCTGCGAGACTCTGTTCTATCGCATAAAAAACATTTAAACCAAGACTTGTGGGTGTGCATAGAGAACTCTACTCAGCCTAAATCACACTTAACTGGAGACTAAGTCCTGAACAATGATCTATTGCTTGTACACCTCAAGTGCTTTTATACAGTCCTGTTCTAGCTTGAAACTTCTGTAAGCCCATAAACACCATTTCACCATCTCTCCTATTATGTGAACTTGTTTTCAAATAGTGGGTGGAGGTATCTGGTTACTTCTACTTGTTCTCTCAGTTGGGACTAGACATGTAGCCTTGCTTCTGGTGCTGCTTGATTTCCCAATACTTACAGAGAGAAAACATACTTGTGTTAGGTAAGGAGTTATGTGACTTCTGACCTCTCTCCATTGTCAGAATGAAAAAATTAGAGGGGTGTGCTTGGGTAGCCTAGTTACCTTTTTTTAAGGATAAGCATCTAGAATTGTATTGAGATGTTACAAATCCTGGAAAAAAAATTATTTTTTTTTAAGCTATATCTAAATATAATGTGTTTCAGATATATGCAGCTTCATGGTATCATGAAAATAACAATAATAAAATAACATATAGGAAAGAATTAAAATTAAAACATTGTTAAGAGTTAAATGAATGGTGTTACCTAATATTGACTCTTAATTTTCTACTTTATGAAAAGTGTCTCTTTTTGAACCCAGATTGCTGTCTGAAGTATTGTGGGTTTTGTAGTGAGTATATTTGTCTCACCTGAGATATTGTTTCACTAAAAAAGTAAGAGGGGACATTGCTGCCACAGTTATAGTTTCAAGCTTTCTTCAGAGTCATAACAGGTATAGTTTTATTTACTTTTTAAAACAAACAAAAACAAACAAAGTCTATAGACTTAGAGAACTATTTTTATTCCTATATTGAGATGTTAACAATCTTCTCCAATGCTCCACACAGGAGGAGCCAGCAATGGAAGACACTGGTCCCATACCATGTCATATCTTGTACATATGCCAGTTTTGAACACGTGAGGGTACAAAGCTCTATTTGAAGGTCTGTAAAAATATGAAATTGCCTGTGATTTTATTACTCAGTATTATTGCGTATTATCTGAGTAGACATTTGAAACTACTATGTTCTAGTAGTCGAAACTGTCTGCCTAGACTTCCCAAATTAGGAGTCTTCATGTACCGCCAAAATATTGTATTTTCAAAAAGCGTCTGAAAAGTATAATATCCAGACTCTTTTCTCCTTGTATGAGGAATAAAATTATTAAATCTGACTGAGCTGGGATTAAAAAGATGTTTATGTTGAAACAGAAATAAAACTGATGGTATTATTTTCATGTGGCTCTCACTAACCAAAGTAACAACTTGTACATAATGATTAGGAAATTGATGAATTCTAGACCATCAGGGTAGTTTATAAATTGTGATATGATTCTGATTAAATATATGAAAATATCAGTGTCACTGAACATTATTAGGATGAAGGTCTCAATTAAACCTTTAGCATCCTCAATATTTCTAAGAGCATGTCAGGTGATTGTGCTCTTAATGTAGGGCAAGATTCATATATTATAAACTAATTAATGAGTTTCTACAATATGTGAAAACCTTTGGCATGAAACATCTCTCTAGCTATTAAAGGTGACTAAAAGCACAGAAAAAGGACAAAGGGGAAGAGTACTCAAAGCGAGACTCACACTCTCACCTTTGTCATAATTATAGCTCATTTCAAGTTCAATTTTCATGAGTAGTATGCAATGAAACGTCCTTACAGTACAATGTAGAAAGTACCCTGTGGGCTTCAATTTACTGCTACTTTTTATATGCACTTTTAAAAGAAACCAAGCATAAAATTTACTCATGTAGGTCCCTCTGCAGCCATTATGGGCAGAGGGCAGGGATCACAAAAGGATCTCTTGGTTATACATATCCAAGGTGTGTGACTTACTAGAATTTCAT
>VYZT01007644.1:19011-76140 GCA_013400735.1 Pomatostomus ruficeps | reverse complement strand
GGCAGAGTTTGGCTGCTGCTGGGAGGGGACGATGCTGGGAGCACCGTGTGCAGGGGGAGTCACACACAGTGAACCAAGGAGCAGCTGCTGAGTGTGAAACACCTGCACTGTGAGCATGCAAGGAAAACCTGGAAACTATTTGAAAAAAAAAGATTTGGTGAACTTTTTTTTCCTGGCAATTCAAGTCCAAAATATCTGGTTACTTGCAGGGGGGAAATCAAAACAATAAAAATGACTTTTTCATTTAGATGCCATTTTAGAACTTCACTTTCTTGAGAAGCTTAAAACGTGTTCTGAGCAGTGTGTGGAAGTCGTGGGAGAAAGGGGTTTATTTTGGTTTAACATTAGAAAAAAGAATCACCCAGATTCTTCCCTTACTACAAAAATAAGAAATTCTAAGAATGAAGCAAATACCTTAAAGTGCTACTGGGTAAGCTTTAAAAATGCAAGATAACAAGAACCACATGTTAGAAACATGGAGTACAAATGCAAAATACTGTAAGGAAGAACAATATTTGCACCAAGGGCCTTTTCTGTTTTGGTAAAAAATATATACTTTTTTTTTTCATTATATATATATATATATAGAGCTGAGTGTTTTACAAAACAAAAGCAAGACACCAAGGGACAAAGGCAGCCAAAATATGTACAACAACTTTACTAAAAAAAAAAAATAAAATTATTTATTGTAACGTGGATAGACTTTCTTGAGTCTTACCATTAAAGACACACAGATATAGCAAGGGAAGCAAGGGCAGGAAAGGGAAGAGAGAGGAATGAAATGAGTATCGAGAAATAGCGAAGCTCAAAGACAGTCAGACAGCAACCCACACTGAACCCAACGAGCTGAGCAACACAGAACCCCCCCTGAGCCACAAACACCCGACTCCTGCCACTCCCAGCTGGACTGTTCCATACAAGGGGATGCCAAAATAGAGGGAGAGAATTCCTGGGGCTGGAAGGAAGGTGAGAAAACCACCACGGGAGATTTGACCTAATTCAAACACAAAGATGGCTCTTGTTCAGCAGCTCGAATTCTTAAGGCAGAAGGAGGAAATCATCATCTTCCCGTCACCAAATTCTGTGGAATTTGGGAATTTAGAGACTTTTTTCCATTATTTTTAATTACTTAGCTCTCCGTTCAGCCTAACTTTTTTTGTTAGCACTGGTGCTGTATGTTGATATGTTCTGAGCCCCAGTGCCTGCAGTTTGCCTCAGCGAGGCTGTTCCTGTTCCTCATTTTCCCCTGCTCCTGCTCCTCATTTTCCTCTTCCACTGCAGTTTATTCAACACTGCTGAGCAATGTCATTAAGTCAGTCACAGACTGGGGCATCTCAGTGTAACCAGCTGAAGGTAAGGCCACGGTAAAATTCACTTCGCTGATTTCGTAACTGTCTCGATTATTTCAGGCAGCTCACCCAGAGTAAAACAGGAGAAGGAAGATCAGAGCCACACACCCTCCTTTGTAGAACTTACAAAGAGTTTGTCTTTGAAAACATTCTCTGCGGAACAGAACTGCTGGAAAGTATTGAATGACTCGGTCCCCACTCCCTCCTTCCCTTCCTCAAGGGATTGCAGGAGTTACACTACTGAAAACACATTTTCAAACATGCTCAGGAAGCGGCTGGTGATGCGGCTCACGAGGTTGGTTAAAGCTGGGGGTTCAGCTGATCCAGCTCTGACATTCCCTGGGGAAGCATTGGCTTGGGGAGCTCCCCACGTGCCTGCTGTCCTGGGGAGCAGCGGGAGATCCAACACCCCCCTCCCAGGGAACGAGGAAGGGAACAGTGACAACACCCAGTGGCCAAGGATGAGCACAAACACCCCAGTGCCACTCACTGTTCTTTGCTGGGACCATTATAAATGCAGGAAATCCAGCAGGGGTTGGTTTGTTTTTCCTGAAACGCCGGAGCTGTCGTGGGGAGCTGCGTTGTTTCCTAAGGATTTATGTAACTGCTTTTGGAAAGCCCCATCTCCCTCAAGGCACAGGGGCCAATCAGCTTCCCCTGCACACACTGCAGACAGTCACTTTTGTGACTTGGGACCTCTCCCTGAGCAGCCGTTTACAAAGGGATGCCCCAGTCACCCAGGACACATCTCCTGGCGTTTAAAAGCAGTGCTGAATGAACTGCAGTAACCCACAAGGAACTCGGCAGCCCAAAGCCATGAGAGCTGCGAGTCGGTGCTCAGTAACTTTTCTTTCCTTTTCCCCTTTTCCTCTCTCCAATAACCCTCCTCAGCATCACCACGTTTTCTATCATTTCTTGAGAGCTCGACGGGTCAGATCTGTGCACACACATTTGATCAGACTGAGGGACAATCCAACGTTCCAGAGCAGACTAAAACCAAACATTAAACTGGTCACTGCGAGTGAGAATTACCACAGCGTGGGAGGTGTGCAACTAAAGCAAACGTGGACGGTTCCATCTCTAATCCAACGAGTGGAACAACTCAGCACTTTTAACCATGACACAACAGAGAAGAACAGCTCTTAGCAGTGTTTTTGTGTTACATTTCTGTAGGGCCGTGGGGTCAAACACACATCAGCAGGAACAACTTACCTCTTTTTCATCTCTAATAACTGGTTATTGAGTACTGATCGCTCCTCTTCCAGCTGAAACGCAAGTACAGACACTGCAGTTAACACACTACGGATTGTTTCCTTAGTGTAACGTGTCAGAGCATCATTATCATCACAAAAGAGAAGTGGGAGAGGCTGCGGAACCCCCAAATCCTCAGAGCAGCAGATTTTCTACTGGCACAGCACATGCACCCAAACACAAACTGTTCAGTGACCCAAACATCAGCCACTGAGGGCCTGGTGGTGCTTTATAAGCATTTCCACGTCCTGTGCACACAGCAGAGGTGTGAGATCAGTGTTAAAGGATATTTCCAGGCCCCACACACACCCCAAGAACCCTCTGTGTTCCTGGTCACCCTGGTGAATTGCTGGGTTTGCTGTGCTGGATCATTGTACCACTGATCCGTGTTTGTTACTGCCCCGTTAAACAGAGATAAATTATTGATCCCAAAGCTGCTGGCCTGGTGTTTGTTACCACATCCTGGACCTGTAACTCGGCGAGGCCACTCTTAATCCCCTAAAACCAGCAAGGCTTTCAAATGAAATTGTTGTTGTTCGTTCTTGGGTCCAGACTGGGCTAGGAAATGCAAAGCAACGAAACTCCAAAAGCCCACCACAGAAACACTGTGGCAACTGAGCTTCTGATAAGGTTAAGAAAACAAGTATTTTTCAGGCAAATTAATTATTTTTCACCATCTCCTCCTTTCTTCTTATTCAATGGCCAAAGCCAGCAATTACTGCTCTGGGAACTGTCTGTACCAGAGCTCCCTGGGCACAGTCTCCAGTGGGATTTCACAAGCTTCCAGGGTTCATCCACAAGGTCAGGAACACATTCATTTATAATGGAAACCTCAGAGCCCTGACAACAGCTCCTGTCCTGGCAGAGGAACTCTTTCAGCACTTTGCAGACACTGAGGTTTGGCACAGAAGGTGTTAAACAAGTTTCCTCGAGCAGGCAGGTTGTCTGCCAGCCCCCAGCTCTCAGCTAAAAGCAGCTCACTGAGAGAAGCCATCTCCTCCACATTTCCTGACAAGTTACCTTCTCCTTCCCTGTGCTGCGGGGCGGTGAAACCTTCCAGGTTTGGGATTAACTGGGATCGTTTCGCTGGCCTTAATCAGACAACTTTATTGATATGAAAAACAGATACTAGAAGGGTTTAGAGAGACTTGTATAAATAATTCTTAAATGTCCATCGAGATGTGTATCTCCAGACGAGTGACACTGTGGCAGAGCAGGGCAGCCAAGGCACTATGGGGTATGGCCAAGTTTCTCCTGCAGGTCAAACACAGTTTCACCAGCACCAGAGCACCCTCTGATTCCCAGTTTTTGTCTTCTTTCCTGCCCAGAGGCAGCCTATGTGAACCCCTGACATCTGTACAGACTGGTGACAAAAAAAAGAGAAATATGACAGGTCTGGGAAATGTGAATCCCAGGGTGCTGCAGCTTCAGCCGCTTCTCCAGACCCTCGTTGTGTCCTGGATTCCAGGCCCCTCTCCTCCTGCACATATCCAGAGTGAGGGGACACATCTCCAGTGCGTCACACCTCTCAGCTGGTGTTCTGCATTCCCTGTCCTCTGCCAGCACTGGCATTTCTCTACAGTCACACTCAGCACCCTCAGAGCAGACCCTGCACACCGTTAATAAAAGATGGGCCAGCTGAGCTGCTGGGTATTTCTACACCTTCTCCAATGAACTTCGAATGCCTGGGCAGGTCTGAGGCTCCCAAAAAGCCACAACAAATACATTGAAGCCAGGAAAGTTCCCCGAGCTCAGCATCTATCCGAATGTGACTCTTAAACTAATTACAATCAGCTAATTATTTATGGATCAATACAGAAAAGCTCCCTCAGCATCTTTGGTGTGAGACACTTTGACCTCTGGATGTCCGGATAAATCATTCATGAAACAGGATTCATTAATTTTGCAAAGTGTGTCACAAGCAGCCACAGATTCTCTAACCCAACTGACAACACACTTGTTAGAATTTATGTGGTTACCACAGCAACAGCTCAAAATTCCCAATCCCGTGTTTGCCCCTTCCTGATGCATTTAACAGGCACCTGCACAGACCCTCTGCAGCCCGAGCTCTGCTCTGCTGTCCTCCCCACTGCCCAGATTTCTGGGAGAACAACACGCAGCTCCTGGGCAATCCTGCTCTGGGAAACCCTTCACTGCCACCACGGACACTCCTCCAAGATCTCGCGGAGGATTGTTCGTGGTGACATTTTCCCTGCTCCCCACAGAGAGCCTGAACCCAGGGAGCCCACAGCCTGTGGCCACTGAGCAGCATCTGACAGGAGAGTGGAGCTGCTGGGATACCTGGGATACCAAAGGCCTCTCCCAGGATTTTGGGAGGCTGAGCTGTTCACCAGATCTCACAGCCCAAATACTGCATTTGGGAACTGCAACAGGCAGCAATCCCACATTCCCGAGATTCAGATTACATCTTTCTCGAAGAAAAGGACACGGTGCAACACAAAGGGCTCAGGAAGGCAGACAGACTGTGCACCCCAGCTCCAGCAGATCTCCAGATCCTCGCTCTTGAGCCGGCTACTCACGGGCAGGGCAGGCTGTGGTGCCAGCGAGCCGACACCATTCCAGTTTGTGAGGTGACGGATTAACCCCTGCGCTGCCCACACCACAGCTGTCTGTCCTGGCAGTGCGAGAGGGATCCCTGCAGACAGATCCATAGGCAGCAGGATGCACACAGCTGGATTCCTTCCTGAGGTCAGCTGGGAACGAGGGAGGCCACAGACTGAGCTGCAGTGACCGCGGTCAGTCCATTGCTCGGGGTCCCTTCCCTCGGGGCCTTTCCGTGCGTCAAAATGCAGAAAGCTTTGATCAGTGCTGCCAATCCTTTTGAAATTACAACTCTCCCTGGAAATAACAGGTTGCCTGAAAGACTCTGAAATAATTTAGGAAAGCCTGTGGGAGTGGGGAGCAGCTCCCACTGGCTGTTTGGGACGTGCTCTCCCCACTCCGCTCCTCAGATGGGGAATGAGTCAGTGCCGAGCCCACACGTCTGGGACTCTGCTCGTCACCTCCAAAGGCTCTTGAGGATGAAGGAGCCCGAGCATTGCTCCTGTCAGCAGATAAAAGGATTGACAAACTGGCCAGAGCTGTAGCCACCCAGCCTCAGGACTTCCAAACAGGACCCTTGGGGAAAATCAGCCTCTTGGCTTCAAAAATATTAAGCCTGTGGCTGAGTGGAAGAGTCTGAGCCCTGTCACGGGGAACAGGATGCCCTGCCCTGCACAGGTGCTCTCCCAGAAAGGCAGGACGCAACCCCCTGGCTCCTACATTCCTGCTTTTGGATAAGATCTTCCAGAGATTCCTTCACAGTGTGCCTGTCACTGGAACTGCTCCACGAGAATGAAACGCACCACATTAGGGGCTGTAAATCTATTTTATCTCTTGGCAAGTACCAGTGACACAAGCTGAGTAACTTGCCCGTATTTTAAGATTCCAACAACATGTTCACATATAATAGTAAAAGATAAAAAAATGAAATACCACCAGAAAAGCACCTTACAGGGGCTCTGCTCCCCAGGACCGCTGCCTGGCTGCAGCACAGTGTGAAGTTTGAGCAGACACATGCACAGCACAAGTCCAGCCAAGTAGTTTTACACAGTATCCTGAAATACATCCTAAAGCCTCTTTGTTTTCAGTGGGGAGAGCAGGAATAAGAATTAAAAAGCTACATTTCCTTCGTACTGCTGGATGGACATTTCCACAGTTGTATAACGAAATCACTCCCGACAGAAATAGCAACTCTCTGTTAATACACTTGGCTAAAGCACGTTTAATTTCCGCTCATTCCCCAGCCTTCCCAAGTATCCTTCCCGGGTTACGTAACCTTCTGTCAGCCTGCACTTCCAACCTCCCCGTGCAGGTGGCTTCCAAATTTATTTTCCAGCGTTCCCAGCACCACTCATCCTCTCCAGCACCAGGCTCCCCGGGGCAGCCCCGGCGCTCCGGCGGAGCCTCCACCCGCCCGCTGCGGCCGCTCTACCTTGTGGTGGCTCGAGACCTCGTCCCTGCTCCTGCCCAGCTCCTCGGCCAGTTTCACGTTCTCCTCCTGCAGAGCCTCGAGCTGCTGGGACTTGTGAGCCGCTGCCAGCTTGAGCGCTTCGCTGCGAGCACACAGAGAGCATCGTTACCATAGGAACGGGAGAGGCGAGGGAAAACTGGGGGAGAGAGGCGGCTTCACAGCTCGGAAAAATACATCAGGGTCACGTGGCTGAGGGATCGGGAACAGCGGTGACAATCCTGGGGACACAGGGCCGGGGTTAACCCTGCGGCTGCAGGTGCTCGGGAATTCCCACGGGCACCAAGGCTGGGATGTGCGAACGCGCGGCTTGGCAACCTTTGCAGCCTGGACTGGTCACAGAAGGGAACTTTGCAGCCAGAGGTGAAACAGAATTGCTTAAAGGCATTAAAAAGAAAACTAGGAAAACGGGGAAAAAACCCCAGTTTAGAGCGTCACTGATTTAATTACTCCCTACAAGGTCTGACATCCAAATGTGCAGGATCACAGGAAGCACGACCTCATCTATTCCTTTATTTTAACAGACACAAAACTACAAATGAGACAAAACCAAAGCTGAAGAATCAAAGGCTCTGCAGCTTTCATCAGCCCGTGTTGCTAGTAATGGGAGTGGTTTCCTTAAAATACATTCATCTGCAACAAATTTTGGAAAATACTTTGCATGCTGGCTGTAACATGAGTGACTAACACAAAATCTCTACGAAGATTTGACATCTCTCAAAAAGCACAAAAGATACCCTTAATTTCACTGAATAGTAATTTTTATTACTGTTTTGTTTTTTTTTTAAAGGAGTCTCACTACTCCTGTGTGCCAATACTACAGACTCAAACCCTGACTGGAATATTAAAAATACTTTTATAACTGTGGGAAGTAGAAGAGTCCTTAAGTCAGAAACTTATTCAAGCACTTCAAAACACAAGGAACTGTTGTCTCTTATTGGGCACATTTAGACGAAAGTCTGATTTACTTTGAGTTCAGCATTTCACGGGACTCTGATTTTTCAACCATTTCTTCTACCTGGTCTCACCATGGCCAATTCCCAACCTGATCCCCCTGGACTGGAGCAAACTGCTCCCACGTCCAACAGAGAGTCCCTTCCAGCTGCTGAGCAGGAAAACACCGATTTCAACCCTGTTTCCTTGCTGAGCAGCAGCACTAACCCCTTCTCCTCTTTCTTCTGGCATTAAGGCACTGATGATAAAAACCTCACACCCAATACCGGGGTCAGTGTGCCTGAAATGCTCCCGTGTTCATGCCAAGGAATTCCCAAGGGATGGCCCTGGGAGCGCCCACGGGCACTGCAGCTTTCCCTCAGCCCAGCTCTGCTCCAAAGGACACCCTGTCCCTGTCACATCCCTGCCTCCAAAGGCACAACATTCCCTCTGCTCTCCTCACCAGGCCTCAGCAGCTCACCCCTGAGCGGTGCTCTCTGCCCACACCCTGCTCATCAGGAATCCCTGCTACCCAGTTAATTCTTACTGTAATTAAAACAGGGCAACACACAAAGTAACTATGAGAACAAAGATCAATTAAAACCCAGACAAGCTCCCCTTCCTCCCCAAGGTCTCAGCTCTGATGATCAGAGACCACATTCAGCACAGTCTAAGAAACACCAGAATTAACCCCCTCAGAGTGATCGGGGTGCTGAGAACACCTTGTGGTGCCGGAGATTTTCAAGGCAGCATCTCCAATAAATAATTCCTGCCTGGCAAATTACAGCCCATACCTGCTGCCTTTCCATAACACCAGAGTCCACTCATCCCTTGCTGTTCCAGCATTAGGGCAACCAGCAAACATTTCCCACGAGCAGGAATTGCTCACGGAAAGAAATCCTGAATTTCTCACAGGGGTCTGTGCAAACACCCAGGTTTACCAAAGCCACCAGCACAAACCGCCAGTCACAGCCAGACACTGAATTCTGTGAGCTGGTGGCCCCGGTGTCACCTCGGAGCTGTCGGTGGCTCAGAGCTGTCACAAAATGACAAACGGAACTACAATAATAATAATTCATCAAAGCTGCTCTTAAGCTGTCAGCGAGATTCCAGCTCTCACTCTGTGAGCCAAGAAATTCCTCTTGGAGCACGGGTGGGAAGAGGTTTGTGATTTAATGCAGGACACCTCTGGGAGCTGGGATCTTTATTCCCTGTGGCACAGCAAAAGCTTTGCTACAACGAGATTCCACAGGGCAAATTATTTTATATCAAAAGCTTTCAAAAGTTCTATTTTATATCAAAAGTTCGCTTGTTTGTGTAAAATGTTACACATCGTAAGTCTGTAGTATGCAAAACATTGTTTTTCAATGAAGCAGCTCAAATAATGAATAATTAACTTGAGTTTTACAATCCATATAGAGGATTTGGTTTGCACCATTTAGGAAATAAATACACAGTGGGGCAACAGAAACGAACTTCATAAAACCATCAATGAAAAATAAAAGCAGAATCAAATATTCCATGAACAAAGCCACTTTACACTCCAAGTGTACTTGTAATTAAATCAAACAGAATTCTCTTCTAATAAATATTTCGATACCATCTCGTGCCCTCAGGTAGCAGAACCCCCCAACAAACAAATTATTTCAAATAATGCTCCAAGGGTTTGCTTCAATTCCCTTCAGCAATTTAGTAGCAACATTCCGATGTCAAGATTTGCACATGCCAAAGTAACATTTAATTTTGACCTAGTATCTGATTTATAAGTGAGGATACCAGAAAGGTTATGAAAAACAATTAAAAAAAACAAAAAAGAAAAAATCAAAGGCAAATGCACCGACAAAAATGAACAGATTTAACACTGAAATACTTACAATTCTTTTTTAAGTTCTTCCACTTTCTTGTTCTCCAGATTTAGAAGCTCTTTGGATTTATTAAGTTCCTCTTCATTTTTCAGGTTGTTTTGTTTAAGCATGTCCAACTTAAAGAGGAAAGAAACCCTCATTACACCAATGAAACCACAGAGTTCTCAGGAAACAACACTCAGCCAAATGGGGGCTTGAGCCCTTCCATTTCCCATCTTTAGCCCCTAAATTAACCCAGCCTGTCTGGACTGACGTGTTTGTCCAACAACAAATGTTGGGAGACTTTCTGCACTCAAACAGAGCAGCACAAAGAATTCCAAGTCCACTGGAGAGCAGTTTGCAGGAATCTGGTGTCAACACCCCGTGGTAAAACCCACTTCACCTCCGTTAACTGTCACAGCACTCAGAGCACGTTTTGTCTTTTAAATGCAGAGCTTGTTCCTAAAATCAGCTGTCCCCTTGATCTTTATGCCTCTGAGATAACTCTTGGAATTCTGCTTTTCCATACCTTATTTTCTGAGAGTCAGGAGGGCTGAATGCTGGGCCTGCACCCACAGGAACTGAATTCCTTGCAGAGCTCTCGTTGTGTGGGACAAAGTGTTGGGCAGGGATTTCCCGAGCCCGTGTCCCCCATGGAAACACCCCGAGCTCGTGGGCCTGGTTTGTTTGCACCCAGCCCCACAGAACATTACATAAGAGATAATCCTGCAGCCATTCTCATGGCATTACAGGACCCCGGGGATGTTTTTAATCCAGAAAGGGAACCCCTCCCATATGAACGTCACCACTTCTAATTCTCCAGCCGGCAGATCCCGCTGGAAATCGCTGCCGTTCCAGCGCTCGGGGCAGCCCAGCTGTTCACTCCCAGTGCTGTGGGAGCTGCGGAAGATCAAAGGGTGAGGGCATCCTCCCCTTCCTCGGGCCCTGGAGCAGCACAGAGTGGTGGGAAGACACGGATTGGGAACAGATCCCAACAGGAACTGCTGCACCTCGGACTGACACCACGTACAAAATACAAAATATCCATGACCGTAAACCCATGTGCACTTCCCATCACTCTGCACTCATCCAGCCATTTTTCACAGTGGCAAAATGACAGAATCCTCTCCTGCCTAACCCAATCCTCTGTAATTCAACAGTTCTCTCACAAATCAGGCAAAACTTTTCACAGAAAAGCTTTTAATGTGATTACTTCATTCTGCAGCTTCTCGTTGGTCTGTCTCGAGTTCTCCAAAGAGGCCAGAGTTTCAATCTTTTCTTTGTGAATGGCATCCTTCTCCTTGGTCACCTGCTCCACTGCCTGGAAAACATCTTCTGCCAGTTTGGCCACCTGGATGTAAAGGGAGGTGGGGAAAAAAACCCAGTTATTACCAAGAGGAACCCTGACAGCAAAAGATCAATACTTTATGCACAGCTCCACGGTTTGTCAGCTGCTTCCCAGTTAAGTAAGGACTTCAGCTGGGAATTCGTTTGCATTTTGAAGCTGCACAAAGTATAAAATGAAATGGACAAGAGAAGATTCAATTCCATGCAGAACCAGATCATAACCCCATGCTCGTGTCAGCACTGAGGAATTCCCTCTGTTTTAATTCCCGGATTTCTCGTTACCACCACTGTGATTGCTCTTAGACCCCTCACCTCTTTAGGCAGTAGTAATTCAACAGATATTCACTTCCAACAGCCTGGTATGTTTTCAGAAAATATGGAATTACAAAAGCTCAAAAATTTGGAAAACAATGGAATTAGAGATAAAGCCAATTATTGCATTATTTCAGTGTTGTTCATTGTGGCCTCATAAAGGAAACACTTCAAAAAGATACTAAAATACTTAGGCAGGTGTAACCTATAGGATATCTTGATTCCAATTTGCATTCAATGTGATTTTCTGGGCTTCAAGCCACACAAACTGAAATTCAAAGTATTTTATACAGAATTTGTTGGTGGTGAATACAAAACACTTCTGTGAATAAAAAGAACACCAGAATTGTCAATGTCTTTCCCAGTCTCTTGCTTTTATCCAATTACATTTACAAGAGCAGCACATTCTTTTGTATTTTTGGAGTAACTCACATTTGTAGTTTGCTGTAATTGAACACAAAATTGCACGAAGATCCAATCTAAACCTTTATCTATTACTGCTTTAGATTTTAACCTGCAGAGTCCTTCACCAGAAGGAGCTGCTCAGCGTCTCCCACCAGCTTCAGAGAACACCATTTCCTTTTATTCACAGTTCATGTTGTTTCCTTGCAACATTCAGCAACAGAATGAATAACTCTTGCAGTTAAAAATTAAAAATAAATAAAAATAAAAAAGTGTCTTTCAGACACACAGTTGCAACTTGCAACAAAGCCCAAGTACCGTAAGGAGAGAGCCCAAAGTGCAGGTGTTATGGAGTGCTGAGTGTGCAGTGAGTGCAGAGAGGACACCAGGGGTTAGTGCTCAGGATTAGTAGAATCAGCCCCAGACTTGACTTTTAACTGGGAATTTCAATACCTCTGGTTTTTGCACTACTGCTTGGGCCTGGAGAGTCTCAATTTCTTTTACTTTCAAAATCAGATTGTTCACTTGCTCCTGCAGCATCTGATTTTGGCTCTGAGACTCCAGCAACTTGCCTGAGAGGTCGCTATTAGTTTGTTCTAAACATTTAACTTCCTCACACAGCTTGCAATAATCGGGGGAGAACTTCCCCTTCTCATTCTCTGTTCCCTCCTGACTGGTGACCAGACTTTCCTGCTTAGCCCCCAGGCTGTCCAGCTCCTGAAGGACCTCAGTTCCCTCCTCTTCCATCAGCTCCATCCCGTGCTCAAGCACATCCATCTTCTCGAAGAGGGAGCCCTGCAGGCCCTGGAATTTTGCTGCTGAGCCAGACAAGGAAGCCAAGTCACCCCTCAGTCGCTCCATGCTGGAAGTGAGCTGCTCTTTCTCTGCACAGAGGGTTTCTTTCTCTTTCATTATTTCCATCAATTTCATTTCAGATTTTTCTTTCTCCTGAACTAAAAGTTTTTTCTCAGCCACAATTTCTTTATTTTTCTCTCTCAGCTCCTCTACCTCCTTCTCTAAGCAGCTGATGTTCCTTTGAAGTTCCGCACGTCCCGACAGAAACGATTTCTCATCCTGTTTTCGAGCTTCCTTTTCTAAGGTTAAGTTTTCTTTCGTAACAGCAACCTCTCTGTTTAATTTCTGACACTTCTCCTGCAGCTCATCCCTCTCCCTGGCCAGCATTTCCCTGGCAATGGAGCAGGACTCCAAGGAAGACGACAGGGCCTGCTCGGTGTGGGATGCAGCAGCCAGCTCACCTTCTAATGCTCTTGTGGCATCCTGGGCCTCCTTCAGAAGATTGGAAAGGTCACATTTACAGGCCATTAACTCTTGATTTTCTACAGTCTTCTTACTTAGTTCTCCCTTCAGGGCTTCAATGGACTCTTGGAGTGTGGCATTCTCTTGGGCCAGAGCATTCTTGGACGAGAGGTCCAGCGCACGCTCTCTCTTCAGATCGGAAATTGCCTCTGCACAAGACTTATTTTCATCAAGAAGCTCCAAGTATTTTGTCTCCAATTCCTTCTTCTCTTGGAGAAGAACTTCATTGTGCTTTTCAAACTGCAACGACTTCTGAAGGACAGATTCCTTCTCCCAGGTCAGTTTGTTCATTTTCTCAGCGCAGACTCTCTCACAAAGCTCAGCGTCTGCGGAGGCCTTCGCCAGCTTCTCAGCAATTGCCTGATTTTCACTGAGAAGTTGCTCCTTTTCAGCCAAAAGCCTCTGCTCTGATGAAGAAAGAGCCTCTTTCTCTCGAAGTAGCTGATTACATTCCACACTGAGTGTCTCTCTTGAGGCCTTCGTTTCCTCAAGAAGACAAGTGAGACTCGCCAGGGAGTTCTCCAGCTCCACGGTGTCTTTCATCGCTTTGCTAAGCTGTGTTTGCATCTCTTCCTCTCTCACTTTCAACGCTTGGTTTTCACTGACTGCGTTGTCTAAACTCGCTTGCAGCTCCTCTGTGCCTTTGAGGAGCAGCTCCTTCTCTTCCTGCAGGCCCAGCAGGACCCTGCCCAGCTCCTTTTCCAGGGCTTCGTGCCTGTCCTGAAGAGCCAAAAGCTCCCCTAGGGCTGAATCCCTCTCTGCAGTCAGAACTGACACTCGCTGCTGGAGCTCCCTTTGGTCTCTGGCCAGGGCCTCACAAGAACTTCCCAGCTTCTGGATAACATCATCTTTGTCTTTTATAACTGCATCCTTCTCTTCCGAAAGTCTCTTCTGATAATTCTCCCGCTCTTCCCATTCTTTGACGTGTTTCTGACACGCCACATCAATGGCATCTTTGCTGGCCTCAAGCTCCTCCAGCTGCTGGAGCAAGGTGAGCTGCGAGGCCCAGAGAGCCTCCTTCTCCTGAGCCGCCTGCAGCAGCCCTGCCTGCGCTGCCTCGAGCTCACCCAGTAATTTGCTTTTCTCAGCAACCAGAGCTCCCTTCTCTGTGCTCTCCTGCTGCCTTTTGGCCTCAGCTTCTTCTTTCTGCTTTAGGATTCTTTCATTTTCTGCCTTCAGCTCTTCTTGGTCTTGTTGCATTAACGAAATCTTTGACTCCAATTCTTTATGTTTTGATAACAAGGAACCTCTCTCTAATTTTAAAGTATTCCCCTCCTGTGCCAAAGTCTCTTTTTCTGATATCAAAGCCCTCATCTTGTCTGACATTTGTTCGATTTCTTTTCTGGATGAGGCTAACTCAGAGCTTAAGGACTAAAGAAATAAAGTCGGGGAGAAGGGAAAACAAAAATCAAGTCAAGCAGACGAATGAGAAATGTGCTTCAAGGGCAAATAGAGCAATTGTAATTTACATTTTACAAGTGTATACACTGACACACAGGCCCTGCGTGAACTCAGCTGCTGCCTGACACCCCTGTTACCTTACAGAACACCCATCTCCACCAGAAGATTTTAGTGGCTAAATTATATTTTAAAAAATCATGGTTTATAGGTTCCTCCATCCAAAATTTCATGTCATTTATAAAACTACTCTCAATAAATTGACTGATTGGAAATTATTCAAAAGAAGAGCCACAGAATGATTTCATGAGATTCTAAGTGAATTAAAATGCACAGAGTTCTACAAAATACTGACTTCCAATTCTCAATTTCACCTTCCATAAATAATTCTCCTCATGATTCTTAAAAATATATTGTCATGACCCCTTTGATTCAAAACACCACATCAGCAGAGTCAATATTGTGTGTCAGTTTATACACTAAATAATTTGCTAAATCGTACTGCAAAGATTATAGCAAATAATTGATGAGGGACGAAAGCAAGCCGAAAAGTCAAAGAAACAGGAGGAAAAATTAAAATTGCTGAAGTCCAGCTATACGCTAAATAGCTGCAGATCAAAAGGTGTGCAGCACTTCCAAATGAAGTAGTTCACAATGCTTTTTAAAATTCAAGCATATAAAAAACCAGGGAATGACATCTGGCTCCAACTGGCCGTGCTAAGCCAGGTATGCATGAATATAAAATGTTAACTGATATCAAAGAACTGTATCTCATCAGCTCTTGGGCAACTGGGAGAAGAACTGACAACCAGTTTGTCCTGTGGGCTTCTCCCCCTAACCCAAATCCACAAACCCTGGGAAAGTCCAAAACAGAAACACAGCAAAAACCTTGCTATGAAAGGCAGGGAGAAAAGAGCGAGTCACCGAGACAGAAAATGTAAACTTTAAGTCACTTGCAGAGTGACAAAAGCCACTTACTCTGGCCTGTTCTGCTTGTTTCTGCAGCTCCTCAGCCTGTACCTCCAGCTCGCTGTTTTTCCTCTGGGCACTTTTCAGTGCCTCCTCTGCATCCAGCAGGTTCTGCTTGAACCCTTGGATATCTGCATCGTGTTTCGCCACCAGCTCGGAAGTTTCTTTTTCGTACTTGGCCTGAAGATCTTTGTACTGATGTTGGCTGGTCTCAATCTGCTTTTTCTGGTGGGAGATAAAACAGTAAAGCACAGTTCAAGCAGCAGAGGGACGATACTCTGCCATTTTAAAGTCGTTCTTACCATGTCTGTTAATTGATCCTGCAGAGTTTTCAGTTCTGCTTGATGAATCTTGAGAGTTTCCTGCTGACTCTGCTCAGCTTTCTGTGTTGTCTGCTCCACGTTTTTCTCAAGCTGAGCAGCCTTTTCATTTGCTTTTGTGAGCTCGAGTTGTATTTGCTCCAATTGCCTGGAAAGGCCAAATGAAAGAACATCGCTTTCTGCTGACAGCACCACAAGCACAGAAATAAAAGAGTCAAGACTGTGCTGAAGTTCTATATTCTGACCAAGCATTCAGAAAGAGATTTAATTGTTTAACAGACAGAGAATGTTCTGCTAAATTCAATATACACAGGGAAGATCAAGTAACTTTGCTCCCAGTCTGGGCTTTTGTAAACGTAAAGAACAACTATTGTACATATAATTTTTATTTGGAAAAAAACCCACATTTTCTCTCACAAAAATGTGACCCAAGACTTTTATATATCTAAATAAACTGAGTTTATCAGGTAGTCAAATAATCATGAAGCACAATCACAAAACAGTCTGGATTATTCAAGAGGTCATTTACTCTGGGCAATGAGAAGCACGTTACGTAAGAATTTTGGAATTATCAATGTTGGATGCTCTTCAAATCACTCCCAGGAGACTGTTTTGATTGATCTAGTTTGCTAGAATAAGTTCACTTGTCATATTAATGTGACGCTCAGGAGCATCTTGTTCAGATATTTACAGAAAAATAAAATGAGAAG
Source organism: Pomatostomus ruficeps (assembly GCA_013400735.1). Lineage (NCBI taxonomy): Eukaryota > Metazoa > Chordata > Aves > Passeriformes > Timaliidae > Pomatostomus > Pomatostomus ruficeps. The sequence goes on along the minus strand of VYZT01007644.1, from coordinate 59,958 downwards.
CTGGGAGTGTGCAAGGGGAGATTGGATGTGACAATGCTCCGGCCGTGAGGAAATACCTTTCTTTTAACCTCAGCTCATCGTTCATTCTTGTGAGCTGGGCAGAGCTGTCTCCCGACGACTTCATGATCTCTGCAATGTCATTTTCAAGTTTGGCTTTTGCTTCCATCAGCTGCTGCTCCCTCTCTTCTCGCTCCCTCAGTTTCCTCTCCATCTCTGAGCAAAACAAAGGTTGTTAAGCTGTAAATTTAAGAGGAAGGGGATGCACAGAACAGCTGGAGGACTGTAAAGAACTCGAAACAGCACTACTGATCACAGATCACCCCCTTAAAATGAAAAATGATGATTGACTGAACAGGTAACTGCAGCAAAAGGTTAAGGACTCTTCACAAGCAGTGAAGAGCAGCACTCGTGAGCCCTTTGTTCCAGAAGTGATTCACTCAGGCCATGAGAAGTGGGTACAAGTTCTGCTGTCTCAGAGGGGAGGGAAACGCTGGAGGAAGAGACCTGCAGGTCTTGCAGGTGAAACCACTCCTCAGCTGTTCAGCAGAGCAGCAGAAAGTGAACAATGAAGGCAACACCAAGCTATAGTGAAAAAACACCTCAGGCCAGGGCAGACACTGCCAGGGGCAAGGGCAGCCCTGGGGATCACTTCTCCCGTGTCAACAACACCAGGCAAGGCTTGCTCCAGGGCACAAATCCTGCTTGACTTCCCTCTACACCGGTTTTACACGGAGATGTGCAAGGAGAGAGGTGTTTGACCTCCCTCTACACCGGCTTTACACGGAGATGTGCAAGGAGAGAGGTGTTTGACTTCCCTCTACACCGGTTTTACACAGAGATGTGCAAGGAGAGAGGTGTTTGACCTCCCTCTACACCGGCTTTACACGGAGATGTGCAAGGAGAGAGGTGTTTGACCTCCCTCTACACCGGCTTTACACGGAGATGTGCAAGGCGAGAGCACAGCAAAGCCTCCTCCAGGCCACGGGAGCCACACCAGGGCACAAAGCTGATGCATTTCCACAACATTCCCTTTCATCCCTTCCTTACCAGTCAGGCTAGACTTAAGCTGCTCCAGTTCTGAAGACATGAGTGCAAACTGCTCTTCTTTTTGGTTCAGTTTTTTCACCGTTTCTAGGCAAGTAAAATTTGGAAAACCAAGTTAGTAACTACTTAGATGCAGACAATTCCACCTACTTGCTAGGTATGCTACCCCTCAGAGTGGCTGCAAGTAATCCCGTCCTTTCCACAGCCCCTGAAACTGCTGTACCATCAGCGATGAGCTTGAAAGTCTTTAAAAACCCCATTTTGTTGGCATTTAATTTCTGCAGCTTTTTAGTTCCCTGTTTATTTTAGCAGCACATACCTTGCATAGCTTGTTGAACATTCTCTGCTTCATCAGCTGCACTAGTAAACTTTTCTTTCTGAAAAATTGATAAAAACTTAAGGTAAGGTTTGGCAGTAACAGGGCAATTCAACCAGTGAATTTATATCAGGTATTTTCAAGTACAAATCAGGAGAGTCTTTGCTGCTATCCTAACCAGATCTCAGGTGTTTGAGTGACAGGTCAGCTCAGATGTATTCAGCAACACAAAGCAAGATCCTCCTTGCCTTGGCCGCAAGTCCCTCAGCATTTGAAGCAACTCCTCCATCGGCTGTCACAGAGCCCAGGGCAGGAAACCAGAATTTGGGGTCTCCATCCCTGCTGCTCTCAGGCTGTGCAGGGGACACCTGCAGCCCTGGGAGCCACCTCCCACCAGTGTTTCCCAGCTTCACCAGCAGGAATTGATGTCCCACCAGTGTTTCCCAGCTTCACCAGCAGGAATTGATGTCCCACCAGTGTTTCCCAGCTTCACCAGCAGGAATTGATGTCCCACCAGTGTTTCCCCAGCAGGAATTGATGTCACAATGAAGAAAAGGGAGGATTTTGAGGAAGGCAAGTGAGGCTTTTCCACCAGCTCTGAGTATTTACTACTGGCCGTGGAAAGACCAAAAATCCCATTGTTTTGTTACTAATGCCAGTGTGGTTCCTCAGGGAAACCCCACCCAACAACAGAGTATTTGGAGATTTATTTAAATGCGAAATGTCTTTTAAAACCATTCATAAGAAGTGTGTAGCAAGCATTAATCAGTACAACAGCTACAATAAAGGGCCATTAAGTGTTCCTTAAGGAGCAGTCTAAATTTAAACTGCTGCTGCTTTTGATTTGGTTTAATTTTATCTGCAATCCATAAAGAGATGAGTTCTATTTAGACAAAATACCTGATAACACAGGACTCAGGTGAAATGCTCTTTTTATTCTGAGACAGATGCCATTAGCCACGAACTGAAGCCTTTCTCTTTTTTCCATGAGTAAAACACCTTTGGAAGGCTTTGCTCAGAGCTGATCCACAGATTTCCATGACACTCTCACCATGAAACCCAAAATCCAAAGAGTAAAGTCAAAATTTTTGGGTATTACTCACCAAAACTTGAAGTTCCTTTTCCAAAGAATCTTTTACTTGATTTACTGCACTCAAGTTTTTCTCAAGGTCAAGAAGCTTTTGCTCTTTGCCCTGCAGGTCTTTGGCCAGATTACTGGCCTAACAAAGGTGATGAAATGGAGTAAAATAAAATGACAAACATGAATGAAAAATTAGGAAAATTAAAAGGTGAATCTGAAAGAAATAACTATAATATTAAAATCACTCTAAGATGAAAAATTAAAAAAATGAAGAAAAAACCATGATGGGTTAACTGAGTGAAGCTGATTTCCACGGATGACTGCATACATCACAGCACTAATTGCATCTTGGAATAGATTTGAAACCATTAAAATTTAGTTCTTTTGGCATTAATGGGGAATACATTATTTAATGGCAGACATTTTTGAGTACATTGAAAATTCCAGACAAGTTGCAGCATTAGTTCAATCAATAGTTCTGGTTCTTTTTTGTTTGATTTTTTGGAACGGATTGATTTGTGCTTCAATTGGCTGATCAGATCAATACACACACACAGGGAGAGGGGATCTTTCCAAGGGCTCTGTACCATTCCCAGGGGTAGCGCAGGAACCCAGTGTGACCTCAAAAAGAGAGGCAAAGGTGGGAATCTGGTATCCTGGAACCTCCCGTGAAGGGTTTAGGAAAGCTCTTTCCGGTTACATTCCCAGCATCAGCTTTAAGGAGATGTTCCACCCAAACCCAAGGGAAATCCTCTACCACGCTGCAGTCTGTGGTTCCAAAGTGCCAAAAACATCCCTGCAGAGCCTGGGCCTAAAGAAACCTCCACCAGGATTTTCTGTGCTTTCTTTTATCAGCCTCTTCCATCACCTTGTCAGAAGAGGGGCAAGGTAATGAAGGAAACATGTCCCCAAGTGCCTCTGTCTGTCCCCAGAGGTTAAAGCCTGTGGGGGTGTGGATTCTTCTCCCAACAGAGGAACTTTTCCATAACAGGAAGATTTCAGCACAGACATGCCCAAATCTGCAGCAAGGAAGAGCAGAAGGAATTTTTTCCTTTTGCTTATTGGTGCAGGTGGAGCACCAGAACCCTGCTGAGACACAACCCAGTGAATGCTCCTCTGAACCTCCTCAGAGGGTCCCAAGATACACATTCAGTAAAACTCATTTTTTCTGTGATGTATTTTCTACAGCAGATGGAAACAGTACAAATGTAAAATAAAAGCAAAAGAAAACCAAAAGGATGGATGTTGATACAAACCTGGCTAATTCCATCAACCTTTTCAGTCTCTAAAGTCTGAATTTGTTTCTCAGCTGCCTCAAGCTGCTTGCTAAGTTTCTCGATTTCCAATTTACCTTCAGAATTGGCTTTCTCAAGTGCAGCAAGGTCCAAAAGCTTTTCTTCAGCAGCTTTGATCTGTGGTGTAAGACTATCAATAACTTTGGTTTGTTCATTGTACTTGGCTTGCAGTACCTCTAGCTCCTTTACCTTTATCTCAGCTTCCTGCAATTTGTTTAAAGTGTCTTCCATTTCTACTAGATGCTGATCTTCCACACTTTCCAGTTTGGTCTTCAGGCTTTCCAGGTTTTGCTCTTTCTCCTCCGTGACTGCCGCCAGTTTTGCTTTCAGCGACTCGATCTCCTTCAAGTGATGAGATCTCTCATTCTCCTGCTTCAGTTTCAAATTTGACATCTCGTTTTCGTAGTCCAATTTCATCTTCTCGATCTGAGTCTTTAGCTCCGCGAACTCTGCCGTCTGAGCCCCAACGCCTTTGCTGAAAGAAACTTTCAGCTCTTCCATCGCTTGCTGGTGGGAGGCGATCGCGGATTCCAGCTTGGACTTCCACAGCTCTATCACGTCCGAGTTCTCCTTGTTGGCGTGGTCAAGCTTGCTTTTCAAGGACTCGTTTTCTTTTGCCATTTTCTCATTTGAAGCTGAAAGGGACTTGATCTCTTTCTGCAAGGCTTCCTCACTGAGACCAAACTTCTCTTTCAGCGAGTTCATCTCATTCTCATGTTCTTTGCCGGCTGCTGCCATTTTTTCTTGCAAAGAACTGATTTCTTGCAGCAAGGAAAGAGAGGTGTCCACGTCGTCGATGTGTTTGCTGGAATCCAGCCTCCCTCGGAGCTCAGCCACTTCCTTCACCCTCAGTGCCAGGTCCCTCTCCAGCTCCATGATTCGGGACTTTTCCGACACCGTGGCCACCTACGATCAACAGCATTTTAAAAAAAAGAATTACAAAGGTAATATTTCATATAAAGACACTCAGGCCTCGCTGAAAAGCTTCCACCGAGCGTTGCAAATCGCTTCAAAAAGGGAAAAATGTCCACAATTCGTATGACAAACATCTTATATTGTCTATAAACATAGAACTACCTAAATTTCATTCTTCTGGTATTATCTAGATAAAACTTGCTAAAAAACTTACAAACCACCCTGCTGGGGCATTATCAGTGTTTAACAAAATGTTCCTCAGAACCGTTTTAAAGCAGACTGGAAAAGAATGAAGAATCTTGCGGTCTTTGTCATTTTCTCTGACAGTCTTGTAGCTGGTGTGAGGTGAGTTTGGAAGGAATTATTTCAACAAACACATTTTTAACCTATAAATCCTCTGAAATTCCTTCTACACCTGTTCTATTCTCTCTGGAAAAGCGTCCTTACACTATCTGAGCTTTTCACTGACTGTTGGGAGCAGCCTGTGCTACAGCAAAGCTCCCAGAATTAATTCTAATTAGGAAGTTACTGTTTTGACCTCCTGGAAGAGGCATTCCTTACCCACAGCTGCTCTTTAAAAGTCCTTATTACATATTGTTGGTTTTATATTTATCCTGGTTTTTTTTTAATTCATCCCACCTGAACTTCAAGAAAACCCCCACGTGTGAGCACGAATATATGTGTGTGTGTGCATGTGAGTTTATCCTTTAAGAACTGACATCTGCTGAACTTCTGACTCGGGACAAAGTTCGTCAGTAATATTCTGACAGGCAACAGTATTGCTAATTACTGGGACACCCCTTAAAAGGTGATGGCATCGGTGGGGAAAAGAGCTAAAAAGCCACTGCAAACCATGATTTAGCAAAGCAAGTAGCACAGCAGCTACTGAAGACCTCAGGAACCAAGCCCAAGTACTGATTTTGTTAAAAGGACTGGCACGTTCAATTTTAGGTTTTTTTGTGTTCAATGAACTCTGCTAATTTTTGAAATGAGCTACTGAATGTTCCTTTACGTCAGCTCACGGTCCCCTCCTTGCTACTTTTGGATCCGAGGATTATTTTTGCAGTGTGAAGACATCTTACCTGAGTTCTCCCACGAGTCACACGTCCAGGCACACACACACACCCCACGGAAGCTCACAATTAATGCTAATTTTTTACTGTGTTCCAGCTCTGGCTACGGCAGGAGCAAGGACCTGTTCCAGCACGTGTCACCCCTGGCACCGTGCCGTCAGAAATCTTCCACAACACAGATCAGGCTCGTTATTCGAACAGGGAAAACCATTACCCTAGTGTCTTCTAACTCCCTCTGGAGTTTGTCAGCTTTGGTCTTTTCAAAGAGCAGGCTCTGTTCAAGCTCCTTAATGCGGGCATGCTCCAGTTTGGTCTGCGTCTGTTAGTGGAGAGGGAGAGGAAGAGAACACAACGGTGCCACCATCACATGCCAGCACAAGAGGAGGAGCCACATGCAGGCCGTGCTGCCAGAGCCTTCTAACGGGTGAGCAGAGAGGATGCAGGGGTGGGGGGGAATGGACAGGGAAATGCTACGGATGAGGAAGATGGGCTGAAGGTGTTGAATGGATGGGTATGGAAAAATTAAATAAAATGTGTAAAATAAATGAATAAATAAATGAATAAATAAATAAACAGCAAACGGAGAAATATGAACAACAAAAAAAAAAGTTCCATGCAGCTGAGTAGAAGTTATTTATCAGTACATGAAGTTTTCAGCACGAATTAGAGTAGTTATGTCAAAAATATATATATATATGTGCATTTATATCTCTGTCTGGTCTAACAGGATGGTAAGTCCCCTCTTCTTGCCATCCCACTACCTTTCTCCTTTAATGTGTTTGGCTTAATTTATAAAAAAATATACTTATTAACAAGGGAACAAAAATTTTCCACTGAAGCTCATGTGACAAATCAAAACTTTAACTTTCTTTTTTTGACAGTAGCTGTCTCTGAGTCTCAGCCATAAAAATGCTTCTGGCCAAGACCTGGGAACATGAAGGTTCATTTGTCACTATGGTTTGAATTATTTGAGCAGAAACAGAAAGAGAATGGTCGTCTGTAACTCCAAAACCCTCCTCTTTTTTCTCCTCTTCTCCTCTTTCAGGAAGGAAGCAAGCCACAGGATTCCTCAAAACCAGATAAAAAAAGTGAATCAGCCTGGTTGCTCTGCAGTTACTGACGTCTAAATGTATTGAACAATATGTGGAAGTAAGAAAAAAGAAAAATCTCTGGAATTCTAACAGGTTCCTGAAAAGAAGCAGGACACAGATGAGTGTGTCACAGATAAGGGAGCAGGTACCTCCTGCTTTTTACTTACAAACAGAAATTTTAGCAAGAACAGAATATTTGATACTCTGGCTTGATATCCCGATACTCCCTGAGGCCAGCAAGAGAGCCTGAAGCTGGGGAGATGCAGGCAAAGCCCAGCAGGTAATTCAAACCTGACCTGCACCTCTGAAGTAGGGAAGAGAAAAAAAATGAAGGAGAAATATAAAGATGGGGATGAGCCTCTTGTTTGCTTCTCCAAACACAGAATTCCTCCTGGCAGCAGCAAGTTATCCTCCTTCCCAAAAGCATCCAGACATCCGAGGGGATTAATTTTTTAAACAGTTGGCTGTGTTACTGTGGAGCTCCTTGGTGCTCAAGCAGTAAAATCCACAAATATTTCGAAGTTGCTTCTTAGGTTTGTCCATGTTTCAATTCCGTGGCAGGTCTGTTTCTCTCTCAGTGGAAGATCTTCAGTGTATAAAGGGGGGAAAAATGCCCCACAAGAAGACAGATTATTCTCTTTGCTGCCCAAAGCCTTTGAAAATGGAATTAAGTATTCTAAGGGAAATAATATTTAATAAGAAGCTACAATTCAGTTTTCTCTCTGACACAGGTCTGCATTAGTTTTGATCCACAACCAAATCCTAAGGCTGAAAAACAATCTGCTTTAGAAACTGGAAATTCAAACCTTACTTGCTAAAAGGATCTACTAAAAACCAAGAAATCCCAAACCTCATGGTTGCAGAATTCCCCCTGTAAGCCTTTGGAATATGCAACCTTCAGGTTTTTTTATGCTACATAAAACCCAAGCCCTTTGATCATTAATTTTATAGACACTGTGAAGATCAGACACACCATTGCTGATTACTGGGTTTTTAAACTCCCATCTCTTATCTACTACGAAGGCAAGTAAGTTAAAATCCTGCCAAAATGGAAATAAAAGACTAAAAATAATACTCCAGAGATCCTTGCTTGATGCCTTTTTCCCCATTCAGAGCGTGAGAGCTTATCTTCTAATCAACTCTGATTTCCAAGGGACAGGTTCCAGATTCCAGGAGGTAAAAATCACTGCAAAATTCTGAACTGCTCAAATTCCTCTCCTGATGATGTCAAGAGAAATTCTTACTGATTATGGCTCTCTTTGAGGAACCCCAGAGCACAGTGAACCGAGAAGAGCAGAATACCCAAAAAAGAAAAGAATTTGATTGCAAACTTTAATTGGATGGAAAAGAAAAGCAAGAAAGAAAAAAAAACAGACAACAAAACTAAAGGAAGCATCTTCCCCTTCGCCAGAGCTTCACAGTTCGGGAAGTGATGCTGAAATGGGATTCTTACTCTGCCTTGAACCTGCAAGAATTCCACCCAAACTTCAGAGGCCGGAAGCAGCCCTTTCAGCACTTGTGTGTTCCAGCTGCTCTGTCACTCCAGAATGAACCTGCCTGTGACATTCTCCATCAAACTGAAACTGTGCCGAGGCCACAAACCCTGACAATCGGTTCTAGGAGGGGGGAAGGCGCCCTCCAGGCCCCTCGTGCTGGGATACGATCACAGGGCACCACCGGGATCAGGGAGCGTCAGCCTGGAAACTCCCCTCTGGAGAGAGTGAACAAGCCCATTCTTAATGGAAAAACCAGAACAGGGAAGTCAGGAGAAAAGATGGGATCAAAGAAGGAGTGCACAAAACAAGAGAAAGGAAGGGCACATGCGGATTTATTTCTAACCAAGCATCAGCCTGACGGGGAGACTGGAGGAGACCCCGAGGGAGCTCTGCAAAGGGAACCCCTAAGGATGCACGGCAGGAAATCAATCTGCTCTGGAGAACTTCCAGTCTTGGCTGGGGATGCAGCAGAGGAGGCAGCCTGGGATAGATTTACCTTTAAAATTCCACTTTTCTGAGCTGGGGAAGCAAGAGAGCTCCTTAAACATCCTGCAAGGCCATTTCTGCTATCAAGTAACACATCTTTCCTACGTAATTCCAAGACGAGCTACACGAAGATACAGTAAAATCAGACAGCTTTGCGCAGTAATTGTTCAGATGGTTTTAATCATCTCTCCCCTTCACACTTCATACCAAAAAAAGGAAACAAATAAGGAGAGGAGAGGAACAGACAGAATTTTTTTCCCTCAGAAAAACTGTCATCTGTTGAACAGCAGCAGGAGCTCACAGGAGAGCAGGCAGGATTTTGTGAAGAAAACACCTCAAATCCTACATTTTAATTAAGGCCACTTCGGGATGCTGGCCAGTCACGTTCTACAAGCTCTTAGACTTGGGTCACAAAGGTTTTGACCCTAAAGAATTCTCACGTCACACTGGCCCTGTCTGCCGTTAATGGGGATTGCCACGTTTAGTCATTACACACATTCTTTCCGAGAAATGTTGTAATTGCTCTGAAAGCAACATGCACACAAAAACCAGAGTCAACGCCTCAATAACAGATTATGCCGTTAGTGAATCAGTATAAGCATTTTCTGCACACAATCTGTTAACACGGGATGGCTCTGCACATTGAAGTGCCCTCTTACATTTTCTGGGTCTTCCGAAATCTGCCTCTTTCGCTATCAGTAAAATTAAAGAAACAAACAAACAGAGATGTTTCACCTGCAGACTCGGCACTACCATTCCAACACAAACAACAGGAGACATTTCATCAGCTTGAATGCGGTTTAAACCCCCAAGTTAAGCAGCTTGACAAACCAGAGTCTTTAGGACGGTTTGCCACGGCTATCGACTGATTTAACAGAAAATAAAAAACAAAAGTATTTCCATGGACTAAACAATAAAAGGAGCATTCTATGAAGAGTCTAGATAGGTATCTTAAAATGAATGAAAGACTAAAATAAAAGAAATGTTAAATGAAATGAGTATTTTTCATTAGGCTAGCACTTAAATCACAAATGCAACACACTGAACTAAGTCTGTACTTCATGCTGTGCAAGAAGTTCTAGTATCTTTCTGATTAGACAACAGAGTAGAACAAGTAAAATTATCTTGCTTATTAACTGGAATTTTGGGATAAAATTTGGCAGTTTTCAAATACCTGAGAGCAATCCTTCCCTAAATGTTTTCTTTTCTGATTGTACAATAGCACACTGTGCTGTAGCCCAGCATTACAGTTATCTAAACAACAGATAAAAGCTGCACACATGAATTGCTGTTTAGGTTTTATGTGCAAACTCTCAGCACAAAACACTCTTCATTCATCAACCTTCCCTAGGGGAAGCACAGGAATTACTCAAAAAATTGATCAAACAGGACTAGTCTCCAATATTCATTTTCAGAGGCATTGAGGTTACAAAATTGCAAGTTAATAATAAATATTAACTTGCAATTTTGTAACTTCAAAACAGTTTTTTTTTTCCTTGGTGGTTACTTTTAATAGCAAAAGAAAGAATTTAATATTAATTAATTTAATTTCTCTAAATAACTACAGCCATTCCATAGCACAGCTTTTGCTAAAGTGTGTAACTGAATTTGGGGTGCAATCCTGCAGTTTTGGGACAATTGGCTTACTCAAGGACTGCAGAATTGGGTATCAGTTTCACGTGGCTGGACCAGGATTGCATCTTTTAACGATTCCTGCCTTTCTGTGCCCTCCTGGATATCCTGGTTACAAAGCTGGAGATATTTTACCTCTAGGTCTCCTTTGGTAATGGATTCTTCCTCCACACGGAACTGAAGGTCTTCAACTTTCCTGTGGGGACAACTCATTAAAATTCAGGTAACTTGGGAAGAAAAAGCTTTCAAGCTCACTTTTCAGCGGAAATCAGAATGACAGTGACAACATTCCCATTGTGCCAGCAAACTGCCAGGAACATTAAGGAGAAATCTCTCACAGGAAGCGCCAGAGGGAGGGAAAAGTGCTGTCCTTAAAACACTGCCCCTGACAAAACAAGGCACCACTATTCCTGCAGCTCTGAAGAGGGTGGTTTTTGTATTCTGTATTAAAACCTTTTAAATCATCATTGATTCTCTCCTTTTTTCACCCTTCTGCATGATCTGAGGTGACCTAAATGAGCGGTTTGATCTCACATTCGATATATCCTACCACTCATGTAGGAAACAGAAATTCAGGACACATCCAAAGCACCCACAGGCCTTCGGGATGTCCCAGTGCATCGAAACTCCAGCACTGAGAAACACCTCTGGAGTCGGGATGAACGGCAGGATGCACAAGGGGAGCACAACAAGAACAGTAATTACATTAATGAGGACAGTTTGGGGTTACCTTTTCTCTTCCTCGAGCTGATTGAGGAGCTCCACTTTCTCCCTGTCGGCCGCCTCCACCATGGCTCGGAGCTGGTCCATTTTTGCCTCCATCTCCAGCACATGCTAATTGGGAAGAGGAATAAAACCAAAATCTACTGAGCTGGGAAATATAGAAATTTTTTCCAAGTTCTGTACCTGTACCTCAGTAACCACAGTTTGGTGAAGTGATGGGCCAAGTTACAGGAACATTATCAAATGTACACGATCAAACACTGAAGTGAAGTTTGACAAAAATGAGTTAAATTCAGTAGATCTAGTACCTCATCAAGATCCCACAAGGGAGATCTCCCAGGCATGGATTATTTTACTTTTAGCACACCACCTCTGACTCCCAGCCCTTTTCAGTAAGAAAAGGCCATTTTGGAGGTTAAGTCCATTGCGTCAGAAGAACAGTAACTCTCTTACCCGGTCGTGCCCATCGCGAACCAGAGCCAGCTCCTGCTCGATCTCCCCTACGTGAGTCGTTGCTTTTGCAACTTCTGCCCTCTCCAGGTCCCTTTCTGCCAGGAGCTGCTCAATGTGCTGCTGCTTCTCCTTCAGGGCCTCCTGGAGGGCCGTGGTGCCCGAAATTTTTCTTGCATACCGGGAAGAGGTTTCTGTCAACTTCACAGAATAAATGAGTTAAAAATCACTCTGCACCAAGAGAAAGAAAACAGGGGGTGTCTCCAGACTCCACAAACACGGGGTTAGTAAAGCAAACACTTTCTGTGACCTACTGTACCTTCTCCTTTTACACTTAAATGACTTCATTTTCCAGAATTTAACAGTGGCCAACACGTGTGGTCAGAGCCCTGCAAGGAGCAGCAGCCAGAGGAGGAGGCAAGAGGGATGAAGTGAAAATAAACGGCCTCAGTTGAAGGTGTAGATTCACACAAAGGCTGGCTCAGGATGTTCCTTTGCATCCTTTTGCATTAAAAAAAGAAAGGCAGCTTTCTAGCAAGCCAAAACCACCATGCCTCTGGTTACCAGGTCATTATCTTGGGTCACTGGCAACAGTACAACACTTCCAAATGCTCCATGAGAAGCTTTGGGAATTCCAACCAGCATCTGGCACCTCCACCACGGCAAAAACCAGCCAGGCTGGGAAGCATTTACCTTGAGCTAAAGTCACCCTTACAGCTAAAACCTTGTGAAGAACAACAATTGGTATCTGACTAAAATGTGTGTTTATATCACTTGGAATTAAATTACTTCTGGGAAAAAAATCTGAAATATTAAGCTTCAGGAATGCAGATTAATCAGGAGAATTGTAGCTAAAATTCAACCAGGTTTTCATCATCTCTGCCCCACTGAATGGAACCAGTACCAGGGAAAATTCAGCATGGCCCTACCAGCTACACCCTCACGAGTTCTGGAGCTAGAAGGGGAAGTGAATAAACTGAAATTATGAAGTGAGCAATAGTTGTGAAAACAGCAAAAACTGAACCAAAAAACCTCCAGTGCTGTTCATAAACACTGACTTTAACAGCTGAGAAATTTGCCTAAGTATTAAATGAGAATGACAGCTCAGTTAAGTTTTTTTTTTTAAAGAAAACCCCAAATCACAAAGATTTGCTGTTCTATCCTTTAGCTCTGTCTAATCACCCAAAAACCAGGAGCATGATCCTTCCAGAGACCAAAACACGGAGTAGCTGCCACGAACAGCCTGGGGAGCTGGCACTGGCCCACAGCCCCAGCTGAGAGCTCAGCCCGGGATGGTTCTCCTGCCAGCACAAACACAACCCCTGCCCCAGCTCCCCCCGCCCTGATCCCCCTGCACACGCTGCAATCCGCTGCAGCTGCTGCTGCATCGAGGGGCTCAAAAGGCACCAGACACAATAAATCACCTTCACTTGGTTGTTTCAGACCCTCCCAGTTTCCAGAAGAAATCCCATTCCAGAGGGTTTTGCTTTCTAACAGTTCTAGGTCTTCAAATCACGCTTCGTCCTCAATTGCAAAACAAATCCAAAACACTTCAGAGAAACATCAGGTTCCTTCAGACTGGGAAACAAATACCAACTGCATCAGAGAGTCCCTTAAATCACGGGATCACCTACACTGGATCACCTACCACAGCTGCTTTTATTACACAGGAAAAAGAAAACAGAAACAGCCCTGAACAGCTGAGCAGTCAATGCGAGAGTCCAGAAATTCCCAGGGAAGTTTTCGTTTTTCTAGAAACTGAAGCACAAAAAGTCTGCTGTGTCAAAACTGATTACAGGAAATCTCGTTTCCCCAGCAGCTTAACTTTTAAAGGAAAAGTCTCAGAATTATTTGGACAATCCTTTTAACTTGGATGGCCACCAACTGTTCATGCTGCCTGAGAAACAGAGTTGGAAGAAAGCTGGAATTTTAATTCCAGAAATAATGGATTACAGCAGCTTTGCATTTTATGGCCTAAATCACGCAAAATCCCTGGGACACAACAAAACAAGCAAATACTTTTTAGACATTCACAAGGTGTAACTCGGGGGATCAGAGCACAGGGAATAAAGCATTTGGCTCCCTGTGTTAGTGCTGAGATCCCAAACTAGAGGGCACTCTGCAGCTGCAAGTGCAACTTCCAGAATGGATTAAGCAATGAAGCCCCACTGTTTGTGCCAAATAAAAATCCTTTTTGTGGTCAGGTATTAACCCTGTTGGCCTGACCGGCTGCTGACCTCTGTTAATCTGCTTCAGTTCTGCAGGAGCAGGGTAAGTCACCTCTTGGCAGCTGCTGGTCAGTGGGACAGTGGGACAGGGAACCTGCTCCACATCCTTTGTAACCCTAATCCCTAATTTAAACCTGTGGACTTCGGTTTAAAAAAAAATAAAAGGAAAAATCTAGGGTGACTGTGGAAAAATCCAATTATTTCTATGCCTTCAATTGCCATAAAAGAGACTTCTCAAAATTCGGCCTTCCCAGATTTCCGTTTTACTGCTGCAACCCAAGATTAGGACACTTATGTAACAGAGCAACTCCAAAAGAATCCATAGTAAGTGTATTAGGTGGAATTAGTACTGTGTTAGATTTCACCTGAGCCACTGCACTTGGCAACACTCAGCCTTTATGAATTCATAGGATTAAAACCAAATCGAAAAGAAAAGAAAGAGGCTTCTTGTCAGCAGAGACTTGGAAATTGCTCCTGCTGCATTTCTCAGCTGAGTCATCTCTTGAGCAGCAAAAGGAAATTTTTAATATTTTAGCCAACGTGAAGCTTCCTGCTTAATAAAACAAGTGTGATCTCTGGAAGCTTCAGTGCACACCAGATCCTCAGACACAAACCATACGTGACAGAGGTAGTGAGAACGAATTAAACGGAGATTGCAGCCAGAGGAATTTGTTGGTGTCCTTAAGCCCCTTTCTTATTGTCATCACTCCGTTAGCCTGAATTAAACACTCAAATATTCAGCTGCTCTCCAGGGCTGGCTAGCATTTCCCTCCTTCGTGCATGCTCTGAATGAAGACGAGCACGATTCGATGCTCTGCCCACGGTGCGCTCGAGCCCCGCTCGCGGGAGCCGAGCAGGGGCGCGGTCGGGGCGGGAACGGGGAGCGGGCGATGGAAAAAGCAGCTTACGAGTCCTGTGCGGCTGGGCTTGCTGCTTACGGAGGAGGCCACGGAGCTCAGCGAGCTCAGGGACGAGGCGCTGGGGCTGCGCTTCAGCGCCGTGGGCGTCGGCAGCACCTTGCGCACCGCGGGCTTGGCCTTGGCCGGCGTCGTGGAGGGGAAGCCGATCTTGGTCACTTTGTGCACCGGGGCGAAGAGGCCGTACTTGGGCTGGCACTGGAAATACCTTCCGAAGGAAAGCACACAGAGGAGAGCGTGAGTTCACTTCTTTCCACGTGCACGGTCTGGGCTCATGAAGAATCCTACATCAGGAGTATAAAGGTGTTAAAGGACAGGGGAGCAGCTGGTGGCCATCTCGTCCACATTGGATTGCAATTCTATTTAACACCAGGTTTGGGAAAGAGATTTGAGAGGCTGAAGCAGCATGATTATATCAGACTTCAGAAATAAACACTACAGCTCTAGCTCCTAAAAAATTCCATTCAGATTCAATTTTATATCCATTGCTTTCATCTTCATCACATTCCTCTGAGCTGCCAACAAATGTGATGGCCGAGAGTTAGAAACAGAAATCAGATTTTAATTAAATCAAGTCGTTCTATGTTTATTACATACATACCATTTATGCATATGTGATACAGAACATATATCTTTGGCTAAATATAGACAAAAGCCACTTATCATTTTAAGTTGTGATCACTTAAGGTGAGACAACCCTTATCTTTTTAATGAGGTAGAAGACTGCTCCTTATGGCAAATGAGAAAGAAAGTTAAATTGTGGTGTTAATTAATGCCTTCTGATTGTGACGTACTGGAGGAAGCAGCTACACTGCTCTCATCTCTACCAGGAGGCAAATGCTGGAACAGGAGCTTCCAGCTCCTGGGATGCTGGGAGATTTCCCTTAAGCACAACTATTGGATACCCAGAGATTTTCTTAACTGAACATTTTTTCCAAGCTGAGAAATCAAACAGGCATTCAAAAGGAGGAAACTGTGTTTTCCATTACCAGTCTGTGAATAAAACTCACATGGGAGTAGAGATCAGCTCATCCCATGAATGTGAGAGAAAAGTGTTGGCATCAGAAAATTCAAACCATCGCACAACAACCCTGCCCAGCAGCAGCAGCAGACGGGGCGGGTTTGGAGCCTCCCCTGACTGAAAATTTCATGGAAGATATAAAAACCCAAAAGAGAACACAGAGAAGAATCTCATGAAGTGAATCTGGGGACGGACTGACCTCGTGCCAGCAACAGCTCCATCGTTCTTTCCCAGGGGTTCATCCAGCTCTACTCCACACCATTCTCCTTTGGCAAAGTCCGTTTCTCCCAAAAAACGCACGACTCCGGCTTTTGTTCCTCCAACCTAAAGCAGAAAGACACACACCTGCACTTAATGCATTTCCAAAATAAAATACCAAATTCAGTGAAAAAGCTTTTTTGGCATAACCATGTTCACGAAGCACAGGAATGAAATAGCCAGTTCTTATTTCAAACTATGTGTTTTCTGTCTATGGGTTTGTTCTAATGTTGAACAAATGCTGATCCTCACAACCAAAAATGTATTTAACAAGACACAGTATAACCAGTGTCCTGAAAGCAACAGGTTTGTGCTGGAGTTTCACATAAATTTCTACCAGCAGATAAGGATTTCTAAGGTCTGTTTACTTCTTAATCTAACTCTGTGAGGAAATATGAAAGAAATGAAATGAGAAAAAAATCCTTTCATATTTTCTCTAAGGAATAATTTAGATAAACTACGTAGTACAGCCCTCTTGTATTTAAAAAAACTGATATAAAGCACGATACAGAGCACTTGGCAGAAGTGTAGATATAACCAGCTCTTTGAATCCTTGGGGAGGAGAGAATCATTTCATCTTTTCTGCACTTTCAACAATAAAAAACCCAACCCAAACACTCCTCAATGAAAGACTAGAAAGCAGCAGCTTTCAAACTTAGAATATTAAATATTTACAGCCATTCCAATGACTTGCAATGTCTGTGAGCTACGTAACACCCCGGGGATGGGAGGATGAAATTAAGGGAAGAAGGAAAAGGTGGCGTGTGGCTGACACTTGCCAGGAAGAGCCACAAGGCAGAACTGCAGGATTCCTGCAGCTCAGGGAGACAATATGTTGTGCCCTAAATTAATCTGTTCAGCCTGCATCCAGAATTGTGAAAGCAGGGACGTGGTGATGAAAACCTTTTAAAGAGATTCACAGAATTCCACATGGAAAACACACCAATGGTTTGAAGATGTCTACCTGTGTTTTCCAGCTCATGTTATACAACCAGGAATATTGTGAGACCTTGGCAGAGAGCTTGAATGAAACCTCCTATAAAAAATTGTAATTTTCCTTTTTATAAACTAAAAAGTAAATTAGCATTTCACATAATTTTCACAGCAGACATTCTATTTCTCGGGGGAACTTCCCAGGATTACTAGAGAACAACGAGCTCCTCGTGCAGTAAATTTAGGTGCATGATCACAGCACATGAGAAAATTCACATTATTCCATTTGGGAAGAGTTCCCTCATGAGGTCACCTGTGAGGAATTGAGGATTTTACACGTCCACAAAGCCCCAAAGCCCAGGAGCTGCCACACACAGAAGCTCCAGCTTGTGGCTCATCAACTCCCCTCCAGTGGAAAGATGAGGCTTCGGCTGATGAGGAAAAATAATCCTAATCCACACAAACCTCAGAAAAACAGGGAGAATAATGACCCTTGTTTGATATTATTCAAGTGAGAAAGGCGGCAGAGACACCTTTTGTCCACACTGAAGGTGGCAGCCCCTTCTCTGCCATTAGAAGCAATTCTGGAACAACTGCAGGTCACCTTCAGATCCTGCTTTAAGTGGCACTGTAGCAAATTATTACTCTCCATGGAATAAAAACACACAAAGTTTACAGTTATCATGACTCAGCCTAATATAGTAACTCGTAGAACCTCTGGTATTCGGTGTTCTTGGCAGAGAACACACAAACAAGCACCAGGGCTGGCTTAGGAAAAAAATAAAATATTTGTAACCACCCAAAGAGTTACACAGAATCCAGATCTCTGTGGCACCACGGCGAAGAGGAATTAATAACATCGATAAAGTATTTCCTGGGAAGAACCACCCCTTAAATTGAGGGGTGTGTTATTCACCCTTGGACATTATCTACTTTTTCTAGAGGGTAAATAGCCCATGTACAAACATAACAATAAATTTTAACTGCACTATCAGTCCTTACTGAATTCCAAGTTCTCCTCTTTACTCCTTTTCTAGCAAGTTTGGGTAGGGGTTTTTTGTCTCTTTAGGTTTGTCTTGTTTTGTTTGGTGTTTTTGTCTTTACAGATAGATTTGGAACATATCTTTAGGTGAAAAGACTGGTTACTTCTGGTGAGAAGCTGTTTCCCTACTCAATTTTGTAGAGTTTTCTACCTGAAAAAACAGAGTTAAATCAAAAGAGGCTCTACAAACTCATTTAAAAAATAAGCCAGGAAAACCAGAACAATGGCCTCGATAAGGAGCATCCCTTCAAAGACAATAGTCAGGTTTGGGGTTGCACAGAGGGATCCCTCAAGCTCCTTTTCCAGAACCCTTGAGCCAGGCAATGGAATTTCATTCCTGTTCCGTGGCGTGTTTGTGCTTGTGGTGATTTTTTAAAACAAACCCGAATTAATTACCTAAACACAGCCACCCACCGCCTCTCCACAGGAAGGGAAGGGGGTAAGTGAGGTAAGAGGTGTCTGAAGCACCGTGGTGGAATAGGATAAATCCACGTGAGGATTCCCAGGGACAGGAAAAACTGCTGCAATCTGTTCCCTCCAACTCACACCGCAAATAAACCTCCAGAGAAGCGATGCTGGCTCTGGGATAACACAGATTAAACCCGGGTGCACAATGTTCATCCCTCTTTGTTTCGTACCTTGGCCCTGCTCATCTGCCGTGTTTATGTAAAAAATGTCGAGTGTTTATTTTGAAGGTGCTACAATCAGACCACAAACTGGGAGACACAACCTGGAGGAATTTGGCAGTGCCTGGTGCCCCCTGGACCTGCTCCAGCCCCCGCAGTGCCCGTGACCCACAGCCTGGTGGGAGCCAGCAAATGCAGGAATTCAGATCCCAGCCCAGATGGGGCTGCACAACACGAGATTCCCGGCAGAAGCAGCAAAGTGACTCGTCTTGTAACCATGGTACCTGGGTTATTTTAAACAGGACTCAAGGAAAAATGCCAAAGAATTTCTGCTTTTTTCCAAACCTAGTCCAGCTTCTTTGAACAACCTGCTACTGCGTTTCTCTTTCTGCACATTCTGTGTGTCCTCACGAGAGCAGGAATTGGAGCACCCTGTGGCAGGAACGTGCTCAGAGCATCAGTGAAGGTCTATACGGGCAGTTTTGCTCAGTTTTAAGCAAAAGCTTTCTAAATTTCAGCTTTAAAGACAGGTCAGCCCTGCTTTAGAAAGCCTGAGACTCCTGAAGGCTTCCAATCATTCACAGACATCTCTCCCAAACACTGTATTTATCTCCAGCTGCAATTAGTACCTGGAAGTGACAACGCCTGCCTTGAGCAAAAAATAATAATAATTTATTCCCTTGGTAGCACAATCTGAGGTGCTACTGTACAAGACAGTATGATAAGGGCTTTTCATGATAAAAGTTGCTGTACATATACAGACTTCATAGTGCCATAAATGGGAAAAACGATCCTGACACGATTAAACTCAACTGTTCCAACCAGTATGAAACAAAGAACTGTACTTACAGAGCATAGCATCTGTTATAGAAAAATTATCTTTAAAAATTGTAAGAATTATAGCAAAAAAAAGGTAAAAAACCCAACCTCAAACCACAAAACGAGATGCATTTGCCAGCAGATCTACTTCCCAGTACAGCATGAAGGACTAAAATAAAAAAGGCCGGTTTCTAAAAAAATATTAGAAGGTTTCTAAAAGTTCTGTGAAAAAATGGAGCACAACTACCACAGAGACAGTTTGCCATGACCTTCTTTCATGCTAAGGCAGGTCACTTAATAATGGATAGAGAAAAGAACTGCCAGACCTTTTCTCAGTCAGTTCCCACACTCAATGCAGTCAAGCTGTAAAATACAAAGCTGTGATACTCCAGAGAATCTAGGTTAGACTGCAGGTCATTGTGAGGTGAGGAATTTTGCTTGGAACTCACTAGAGTTATGTCAAACACATGCAAAAAGCGATTAAATTCCATTTATCCAATTATACCTGAGCTTACATTAATTTGCTGCCAGGTAGAGTGAAAAAGCAAAATGGATTTGGAAACCTGAAGTGGTTAAAAAGCTCCTGGTGAAAGGACACGGGGATGAACACGTCAGACCCTGTGAGAACCTTTGTGGGGCCACATTTCCAAAGATAATGAGAAGTAGGAAACAAATACAGCAGTGTAATCCGGGGGGGAAAGGGAGATGCTCTAAAAACAGAGTGTGATTTGAGCAGAGCTGTTGGGAAGAGGACAGGCAGGCTCTGAACGTTGCCAGTGTAACAATATCTCTCATTCAAACCTGCCCCGAGGAGGGAAAAGGTGAATAACTGCTCTGTCTCCCCTTCTGCCAGAGCACGAACTTGAGGTGACTCCTGAAAGTGATGCCTGATTGTTTTTGTCCTTTCTATACCCTTTTATACATTTTATACCTTTTATAGCCTTTTCCTTCCCTGTACCCCTTACCTTTACACCCTGTATCTTTAGTACTGCACGTTTATAGTTTTGTAGTCTGATATTTAGTTTAGTTTGAAAGTTCTCTAAAAAAGAAAACCAAAACATTCCTACTATCTTAAAACTACAAGCTCCAACCTTAAAGAGTCTGTTCTCTAGAACATGTTTTTAAGCTAAGCTGTAGTTTCATTTAAAGAGCAGAATAAAGAGATAGTTACCTCACTTGTTAAGTTACTCATTAAGAGATTTTAAGTAAATATGCTAATTTATAAAGTCCATAAAAGTTGTATACAAGAGTACACCCAGAAGCTCCAACAGAAGCGTACACCAGGATCTTATTAAACCAAAGTAATACCCTTTTCCTATACTGCTGTGTCTGCTTCTTATTTTTACCAGCAATTAAGGCATCAAAAGCATCACTTGGGTATTTCTGCGTTTTCAGGACAATTCAGCACCACAAGATGCAGCTCTTGGAAAAGCAAAACCCATCCACACACAGCGCCTTTGAAACACCTGGGATGCACTAATCAGGTTCTAATCAGAATCATCTTCCTCTTGTTTCTCCAAATTTAGCAGAGCTGCTTCCAGCTGGCAACAGAAACCGCCTTGGATTGATTTGTTCACCCCTTCCCGGCCGGAGGGAACAGTGGGATCACCTCCTCTGGTTTTCATGGACCAGGTCTTCACATTTCAGCCGGTTCCATCTGGAATTAACCCCGTAACTGTACCGAGCTAATTTCTGTGGGGATGTTTTCGGAGCAGAGCTGATATCCATCAGGAAACACGCTCCACTGACAGGCTGCTTTCATACTTAATCACTGCACTGTTCAAACACATTTAAATTTCAAATAAACCAAATTTGACTGTGGCCTCTGGCCACTGGCTCTCATTGGGCTTTGTTTTGGAAGATTATGGAGCTCTGCAGCATCCACCATGCAGGTACACACAGGTTTTAAGCAAGACACCTCAATTTTCTCCCTTTGAAAATTAGCAGCTTAAGTTCTTAAAGTCTTTTATTGCAAGATACTTCCTCTTGCTTGAGTCATTTTCCAGCTGTGTTCTGAATTCTTGCCGAATTCCAATGCGTTTTTCAAATAATCAAGGATGTAATTATACCGAGTTCTTAAATCTATCAATAAAGTCCAGTGCTGATTGTGAAGTTAGACTGTTAAGCAGTATTGAGAATTTTAAAATAATAATAATAATCCCACCACATAACTCCATAATGGCGTTTTCTCCATTAAATTTATAATTTCAGAGAAGGAAGCAAAAGTGACAAAACTGCCATGTTTCAGTTTGTCAGCATTTGCTTCCTCTGTCAGTTTTTGCCTTTTTTGCTGTGGTTAGGCAGATATTAGATATTTAATCTAGACTATCTTCTTTTAAAAATACCTACATAACTTCCAACACTGGATCAAGGCATGACTGGAATGGTGCTAGAACATCTCCCAAAAATTTGTATTATTACAAATTATTGTTATAATACAAAATTTAATTGTAATTAAATTACAATTAAACTGGCCTCCCTAATTCAGATTTTTTGACCCAGCAGTTCTATGAGGAGCAGGATTAACAAGGGCAGTTTTCCTGTGGCATTGGATCTTATGGTTGAGTGACTTCACCATCTAAAAATGCAGGAGTGATTTCTGCTGTTTCCATTGATGGGAATGGGATTCAGACAAGTCTTGATCATGTGGATTCTCTGATGTGCAAACTTCTGTGAAGGCAAATTGCAGCTTTTCCAGAACTGGTGGGCAGAGTCTCCTCCTTCTGTTGGGCTGTTTCCATGGAACTTGGAAGAACTTGCTTTGAAACCACTCCATTTCTACCCAATTTGGTTGCAGCCAATTTAAAAGTTCAAAAGCGAGGCCCAAGTGGGCAAAAAACCTCACGTGCAGTAAGATACACACTGTGCTATCACACAGCCCTTCCCTTCCAGAGAAAACAGTTTAGTAACTAAAACCAACGCGCTGTGGAGGTTCAATTCACCCCATCAGCTCAAAGGAAACCAAAAAAAAAAAATCCCCTTACAGCAATTCCATACTCCAAAAGCCACACGTGAATTCATCAGCACCACAAAAAAAGGCAAAGGCTAAAATAAGTAAATAAACTGTTCTTTCTCCCATCCTGTGTTGAAATGACTGAGGACGACGTGTTCCTGGATATTCCCCCTTGGGAAGGCTGGGAGAGTGGAAGGGAGCCAGGGAATCCACACACAAAAGCTGAATTAAATACTACCGAAGCACGAGGGGATGTTACCACGTCAGCAGTCCCTGCCGCTACACCCAGGAACTCACAGGCAGTCTGGAGTGAAATAAGGAGCTGCCAAAACAGAGACTCAGACAGGACTCGTGCCTCGCTCGAAGATGAATTTAACACCTTAGCTGTGAGCAGGTAGGTAACGACACGTCCTGGAAAATGCTTAAAAGCAACGTTAAAAGAAAGCAGAGCTTTGCACGGGGAAAATCACCTGGATGATGAATTGCAGGCAAAGCCTTTGGATACCCCTTACCCCTCAGATATTTCCCCATATATGTATTTCATGCTAGAAAAGCCACTTAGCAAACTAAGCTACATCACAGGATCCAAAACACTGTGGCTAAGCAGACGTACATAAATACAAGAATTACTTTCATCCTTGCCTTAACATGACAAAGCCATCAAAATACCTCACAGTCACCTCACAGCTCAAGGATAAAGCAGAAGTGTGACGGAGCAGTTTAAACTGTCACATTTGATGGAGGAGACTCCAGAGAAGAGCCCCAGCAGAGCACAAAACAATCACATGTTCCCAACTTCCAAATTTTTCTTCCTTTTCCATCCCCGTATGCATTGTGCCAGATATTTTCGCGCTATTTTAACTCTTAACACCACCAATGAATATTTGTTTTCACAACAGTTCAATATCATCAAAGATTTTTAAGCAGACTAGGCTCAGAAGCGCATTTTCTATTCAGAAAGCTGTAAAATCCAGAAAAAGGAGAACTGAAAAACACCACAAGGACAATGCTAAAGGGAGAGACTCCTCTCTGCATGTGAAGTTTCTTTTTCTCTCGGTTGCTTTTAAGAGCCCTGGACTGTAATCAGGTGACAGCCCTACACTCGCAGATAGGTTACACGGGTGGAAACAAATCTGACAATAATCTCCTATCAGCCCCTGCCTGCTCCAGCACCAAAGACCTGGGGAAGAAACAACAAAGCCAGAAATAACTTATAGCCAGCTCTGTGAAACAGGGAATAAAGAGAAATGAGATGTCACTCGTGCACAGAGAAGAACTTTGCAAAAAGGCCACATCAGCACATGCCTGTAAATTGAGTTTGCATCATTTGTGAACATATGGACGGAGGCCGAGTTCCAGCTTTACAGCTCAGCCCCAGAAGCAGCAGATTTGGCAGACCGTGATGAAGCTGTAACTGGTTAAATGAATGAAAGCACTTTAATCCCTTGAGAAGGCTAAGGCCCCTTAGGTTGATAAGATTTTTATTTATTTATTTAAAATACAGCATCTGGTCCCTTCAGGGAAAAGCTGACTACGCTGTCCAAGCTGCTTCAACTTTTGGTACAGGCAACAGTTGTCACATAAAGCAGATTCCTCCCTTTTATTAACAGCTTGGCTTTGTTTTGGTTGGGTAGTTCAGGGGGGTTTGTTTGTTTGTTTTTAAAATCAACTTTGCATTGGGCTCTTAAGAAATCCTAAGTGTGCAACACCAGGGCAAACAGGTTCTCTGGCCACAGCTCAAAACAGGAAACCCAAACTGGCTGAGCCTGAAAGTAATTTGTTTTCTGAATTGGGTTTCTGTTGTCTGGTTTAGCAGCGAGCACAGCACTTCTTGCACAGGAATTCTTATTCACAGCAGGTTCAAAAGCTGCAGCTGGAGCCTGATGTGCAGCAGGAAAATCAACTGCACTTCTGGCACTGCGTCATTAACCCCGGGAAGGCTGGACAAGGGCGATGAGGGAAGCGCAGATTTCCACACCGCTTTCCCTGTGTTACAGAATCCCCAAATACAAGATCAGGCTGGCCAGAGTTAATGTTCCCTCTCTCTTAAATCGCATCCAGATTCCAGAACATACATCATGTGTTAAGAATGGAAATTATGCCTAATACAGAGCTGTTTGAATTACTCTTTGTATTAATAACTCTTCTTGGGTTTAGCCCTATTTTTATCCAGTAAAAGATACATCAATGCACCAAATGAAAAGCTGAATAATTAATTACACATAATAAACCACGATTCTTTGAAATATCTAACTTATCCACCTATATTTTCAACATTTCCACACAGTATCATGAGGTATTGTTGGCTTCTTGTCAGTGAAAGAAAAATCAAGCAAAAGCTTCCTGGATATAGCTCAGATATACTGGGATTTGAGAGAGGCAGATTTATCATCAGAGATTCCCAAGATAGCAGAGCACAGGGTGCTCTTTTAATTAATCATCTTTGAGGAGTAAACCACAGAAATCTAAAGGTCCTTTTCCACTGGAACATCCATTTAGGGCTATAATACTTCAGTGAATACTTGTGTTTTCACTCCGTTTGATTTGCTTTTGATTTGCTTTGACTCCTCTGAAATCTCAGGAAAGAGAACTTCTAAGACAACAGGACAATGGGAATTTCTCCACCATTATCATGTTTCCCTTACGGGCATTGATGTCTACCATGAGTTATTTTTCTGATGTTTACAACTCAATTTAATGGCCTGGAAACATCTTCCTCAAATTGAGGGGAAAAACCAGGAAAGGTTGCAGCTGATTGTTGTATTTTTCTGCAGGCACCCACAGCTGACATATCCAATACCTTGAAGCACTGTCTGTTTTGATGTCAGTGTCTTCTTAATATACAAAGTCTTTTGGGAACAGAGGTTTTCTGCCCCCTGAAAAAGCAAGGCTGCTTGTTTTGCTGCTTTTAATCTCTGTATCTATTGCACTGTTCAGCACAACCTCGCATGAGACGCTCTGAGCAAGCCTGGCTTTGACAATACACAGGTGATCACCTCACAGCTCTACTTGGTTTTTGCAGTGGAATTTATTTTCTCTGGCATTTCTTTCCTCTTTTTTTTTTTTTTCCCCTTTAGAAATTTTGTTTCTTTTTCTTCTCTGGAATTTCTTTTCTTTCACCCTGAATAAGTGTCCCAAATCTGTGTGTAACCACTATTCTTCTTAATGTTATCTGAATTAAGGAAAGATCATGTAGGGTACCTGTCTTCATAATCAAATCAATCAGGGATACATTCACTGGAAGCTTAATTTATTATATTCTGAAGGTATCAGTTCTCCTGTAGAAGTTTGGGAAAACTCTAATATGGGACCATGTAGCATTAGGTAATTAAAACTTTAGTGCACAAAAGACTGGTGAAACAACTAGAGATCAAAGGAATAAGAAAATCAGCCTCAGGCATCTTTTCTCTCCACGCGAAACAATGCAGGCCATGCACTGGAGCTTTAATCACGTCCTCAAGACTTCTTTGCTCATAAAAGCCTTTAAGCAAAATACCTCATCCCAGCACAACTGAGGCAGCAGTTTGCTGGGACAACGCAGAGAAAAACGTGAGGAGTGCCAGCTCCTTTTCCTGGAGAGGAGGAGCATTCACATCTCCGTGGAACAGAAAATGTCCCAGCAAAGCTGAGCTGCTGGGAAAGCCTGAAATTGAACTCAACGGTTCAGGTTCAAACTTGTGCCCAATTTGCATCAGTGTACCACAGAAAGTTGAGATGTGACTTAGTAAACACTGCCGGAATGGCCTTTTGTTCCTCGCTGATCCAGACTGGGCAGACAAAAAGAGCTGTAAGATTTTGCCTTTTTTGTTGAAGTTATCATCTAAAACCAGCCAATTACTGACAATAAAAGGAAAATTAAATAATTTAACTGATCCACTCAAGGTAACTCCCATTAAGGACATTTTAGAATTCAAGTTAGAGAAAAAAAGAAGTTTAACAGATTGAAATACTTCAGTGTAATACTCCACACCCTGAGATCACACACTAAGATCACTGAAGCTGAGGCCATCTGATGTCCATTCTGGAATGTAATCTTGGCTGACGAGCTGTGCCTTACCCATCCATGAATCTGCCCTTTAGGACATCATTTTCTAATTAGCTGTTTTAATAGGCCTCCCAAATGAGCTTTTGTCTATCATGAATTCATTGTTGTGAAGTGCAGCTCTACGCTGCTGGAGGCTCCCTGTTCTCAAGCTGTAATTCTCAGCAGTTGTTTCCCCCACGTGTCCATAATCATCAAAAAACCTTCACAAAATACTCTCAGCAGCTGGTCCAGGCTGCAAGAACGGATGGAATTGCAGCACTGAGCCCCTGCAGTGCTGTGGTCAGACTGGAACACGACACGTGGCTGTGACACCGCGTTGTCACTTAGAGGGGAAATTCAGTGCTGAGGTGGGACTGGCAACTTCCACCCAGCCTCTTGTACATCACTGAAAAGGGGCTGCTGTGAGCACAAATAAAACCCAAAAGACGTGGAGCAGGCAGGTGGATTTGTCCCTCTGATGGAGCAGGAATGGCTGAGCAGGTGACACAAGTGACAGGCAGGTCTCTCCCAACAACTGGCGCTGGCTGAAGGCTCTGAGGGCAGTTCCCAGAATTGCTCAGTGACACCTCAACTCTACCGTCCACAGTGCTGGACAGGAGTTCAGTGACAGGGACAAAAATATTAACAGGTGATCAGTTATTCAGCCAAGCTTAGGATTATTTGAACTAACCTGGCAATTTAAGATATTTACATCTGAATTATTATTAGACATGACAGCAGAGCCTGGGATCTACTACAGCTAATTAGCATGGGATCCCAAAGGATTAAAAACCAGTAAACAAGGACCCTGTCCCTTTAACTTTCATATTCCTGAGTGTCCTAGACTGGTATATAAATTATAGTTATGCATCACCAACATACTGTGCTAGGAATTGCCCCAAAACCTCAAACCACAATTTGATGACTCAAGAGGAAGGTTTAAGGCAAGCAGAGGTAGGAGAGAGGATGAAATACGAAGTGTAACTTGTCCTACTTAACAAACAGAATTTGGGACCTTATTATTATCAAACTGTGGCACTCAGGATGTGCTGCTCCTGCAATCTGCACTAATTAGATGCAGGGAAGGCAGACTGATGTCCTCACAAGCACCAGAGAGTTCTCCCACCGAAGAGGACATTCCAGAAGGGCTCACAAAGGTCCTCGAGGAAATGGCAAACAAGTGGTTAAAGCCCCGACGCTGTCTGGAGGACAGAAATAGCCAGGGATAAACCACAAATCTTTGTTTCCATTGGCACTCCAAGAAAACACATCTCAGCCCAAATCCAGCTCTCAGCCAGCCCCTGCCCTCACTTCACCTTTGTCTCCTTCTTCAACTTGGCCCTGTGTTTTAAGCCCTCTTTCATCAGAAAGAGGAGGCAAATTCTTCCTTTAAAAATACAATAAATTAAATTAAAACATCAATCCACCTTCATTACAAAGTTATTTGGTGGGGTGATGCAGGACAAACAGTAAAATCCAGGGGTTTTTTTTCTATACAATATTCTTACACTAACCCCAGGAATGTTTCTATGCCAGAAACTCACAAATGCCTAATGGAAATGCAAAAATTATACAGGAAATAAGAAAAGATTGTATCAAAATAAGAATGAGACAGATCTTCAGCTTAATGATGCACTTGAGTAAAGCAAACCTAAAATCAGGTCTCTGTCACAGTGATCAGAGATCTGCTGGACATACAAGGCTCATTCCAGTTTTACATGAAGGCTCCATAAATAGTATTTAAATTAAGAATATAACATACACAACACACCACCAGTTTTCTGATAATTATTTTTTAAAAAATGTTAAAACTAACAAAGCAACTCCCTTTTAAAAAGGTGAGATGATTCAGGGGCAGAAGCATTTACGGGTCTGAGTTTAGGAAGGGCAGCCAAGTAACGTGGCACCTCACCAAGAGCACACGTAATTCCTGGCTGATCGGTGGCGTTAGGTGACTGCTTCTGCTCCTGCCTATCACCGCTCGGGAACAATCAATTATTGAACTGTTTGCTTTCTGAAGACTCAGCCCTGGACAGGGCAGGAGACCTGCACGGAAATCTCACACGCTTGGTTTTTATTTAGCATGACTGGAGCTCTTGAAGATACCGAGAGATAAGCTACAAGTATGTTGTTAAACACAATGTTTTGTTTTAAACAGTGGTAAAACATAATAGATTAAAACCTGCCAAAATAACCGTTTTATCTTGGTACTGACAAGATCTACCCACAGCATGCAGAGCTGGTTTACAGGAGACGCTGAACAAAAGAAAGCTGGGGCATAAATTTACATTATCTTGACCAAGGAAACAGCAGAAAAGTTTTGAATATTGGCAGAAGTTTCAATTAATCAATCAAAAGCAGACAGGGAAATCTTACCAGAACTCGATCTCCAATTTTGAGCTCCCTTTCTCCTTTCTTTAGTGATCCAGCTTCGGAGAGATTCGATATTGATTCACTGGCAGTTTTGGAAAGATTGCTGATCTGAGAAGGGGGTGCATGTTCCTTAGCAGCAAGGGGAGATTTTTGTGGAATTCCTGAAGGGGGAAGTGCAGCAGCGGACGAGGACACTGCACTAGCAGCTGAGGTGGAGGTTGGTGACGTGGCTCTCGAAGCGTGAGCTGTCTGGGTACCGTTGGCTTCATCCTCTGTCACCACTTTCCTGGTCAGTTTGGACGGCCTGGTAAAGATTCCCCTCAGGGGCTCGCACTGAAAATAGCGAACTCCGGCCACAGAGCCGTCGTTCTTCCCGATGGGCTCGTCCAGGACGATCCCTGCCCACTGGCCCGGAGCAAACTGCGTCTCCCCCAGGAACTGGATGAAGCCGGGTTTGTTCCCATTGACCCAAACGCGCTCCCCGACTCGGAAATCATCCACAAACTCCTCGTGAGCATCCGCAGGGGCTGCGCTTGAGCTCTTCTCGCTGGGAGCTGCTTTTTCTGCTGGAGCTGGAATCAAAGCACAACGAGAAGCAATGGGAATCAAATATTCCAATATTCCAAAGAGCACCATTCCCTCGTTTCAATGTAACGAACATCTGGAAAAGCATAATTTCTAAAAGAAAGATAACAACTCCTGATTTTCCTGTGCAAACACTATAATCTCCGAGAATAAACAATTCAAAATCTAAGGACAGAGACACTGAATGCATTTAATGAAGGTTTTGGAAAAAACCTTGTAAAAATCACAGGTCTTCAAAAACTACCAAAGCACTTTGATCATGACAAGGTTTCTTCGAGGAAAATTGCTCCATCTCCAATTCGTAGCCTTTAGATTTTTTGTAAGTTGTACATGTAATTTTTTAAAATCAGAAATACAAGCAAAAATACATTGGTGCAAAGAGTAAAAATAGTGTACATTACAGCATTCAAGGCACTTTTTGTTAGAAGATAAATAAAGGAATAATTAAGGTATTTCACTTCTCCATACCAGCAGCAACAGGTGTAGGTGTTTTCAGCAATGTTCCCCCGTGCTTGATGGTCTTTGAAGGAGCTTTAAGTCCACTTGGTTTTAACATACTCATCTTTTTGCAGTACCAGTGGTTATCCTCCTCGTCTGCAGCAACTATCTTTTTCCAAACATGGATAAAATGTATTGTTCAAGCTTTTTCAACTCTGGAATAAACCTGTACATAAAAAGATCAGACATGAACAAAGATCAGTGTGAACTCCTGCAGGAGGGATTTCTATGTACACACAGTCTGTGCATGAAATGCATTATAAAAGCTGCTTTACAGCAGCAACCAGCAGCATTTCCAACTCCCCATCTTTTGAGGGCTATTTCCTATTAAAACCTAAATCATCAAAAGAAATCGCTTTGCTGAATGCTGCTGTATTTGTCTCGAGAAAGAAAAACAAAGCCCTTAACAGCACATTAACATTACACAGAGATTTAACTGCTCCACACACACAACTGTTTGCAGTCACATTTTTTCAGCATTGCAATATCCCAGCAAAACCAACTTGGGACAAGAGAAACAACAGCAAGAGAAATGAAGAGAGCCAGGAATTTCAGGATAAAAGGAGTAAGGTTTCTAAGAGATTGGAACCGAAAAGCTTAAATTGTTGAAGAGTTACATGATGACAACTGGAAAGCAAAGAGCCACCTCAGCTTTCTGTGACCTCAGATCACAAGATACGCTGGCTCGCAGTCCCTGCCAGTGCCCCAGCTAAGAGGAGGGACTCTTCCCGACGTTGCTAGGATAGAACTTGGAAGCCAGCTAGAAGCTTTTCAGAGAACCGTGTTCTGCCACAGGAGGCATCTTCTTTCTGATTACCAAAGCTTCAGAAAGGCTTTTTCATCTCTAATGAAAAATGTGTATTTTTTTTTTACCTCGAATACAAATTCAAAGCCGAACTTCAAGGCGGCTGCTCTCCCTCATCTTCAAAGGAATAAACTATTCCGTGTGAACACAGCCTGGCTTTGTGCTGACTTTGCCATGAGGCACTGCCAGAACAGCTACTCCACTTCAGCAGCAGCAGCACACACCTAAACAAAAACCTGAAGGGGAAAAGGAAGCGGGCACGCAGCGACTTTGCTCCACTGTTTGCTCAGAACACGTCAAACAAGAACTACAAAGACGGTCTCAGTCCTGCCCTTTACTCAGCGCTCTGGCAGCTGGCAGCACAGAAAGCTGGGCAGCTACGGCCTCCCCAAACCAGCGCCCAGCAGTGCAAACTGGCAGCTCAGCACCCAGCTGAAGGTAAAACAAACCTGCCAGAAGGAGGGACAGCTCTGCGGCAGCAAGGAGAGCTAAGGGGAATAAACCAACCCTGTCTTTACCTACCAGGCTAAGATTTATCCCTCCTGTATTATGAATTATTAATCAGTGTTCCTAAAAATCAATTCACTGCTTTGTGAATCTGAACACCAAAGGGAAACATTCCTTATGCTACTTCAACACCTGCCATGCTAAATTCAAGGCATTTTCTAGGTCTGCAATAATGCTATACTTTAAAAAGCATGAATTACCACCTCGGATATAATTGTGTCTGCCATGAAAATGATGAAGTGCTGTGAAGAATTCTAAGATTTTTTCTCTAGTATCTCCAGAGGTTTGTCACCCACCTGCCTGCAGAGTCATGAGTCTGCATCCCATTTCCTTATCTTTCATTTCAGAACTCTTCTAAAACTGCACTTTGATCTTACACACCAAGGACCTGGAAAACCTTCTTTTCTCTCTTACACGTGCTCCTTTCCTCAGGCTACAGGCCCGATTCTGTCCCCTCCAATTCCAGAATCTCCATGCTCACCTCCCTTACTTTCCTCAACCCACCAAAATCCACGGAACAGAAAAACTGTACACAATAAAGAAGGATCTGGTACAAATACAGAAACAGGAGAAGCATCATGGTTTAGTTCGCAGTCAGTGCCAAAGACCACATTGATGGAAATTTGGTGCAAGGGAGTCCTCCCTAAGGAATATTTCTCCTAAAGCCTGGAAGCTGGAACTGTTCCCCAGCACTCTGCCATTCTTTTCCACACATCACCACTTTTTCTGCCCGCAAAGACCATCCCAGCACCACCACAAATGCGCTGTGCAAGGACAGGTGTACCAAGAGAAAGCACACACTACATTACCACCCAAATGAGACTCTGCCAGTCTCAGTTAATTATTTATTAATAGCTGGTTAACGAGCCTCTGCTCAACAGAAAGTCAGAATGTTCCACCACTGCATTTCTTGGCTCAGGGTTCTCATTCATAGTTTAATCTCGCTCTCCACAGTCAGGGGTTATATATTTGCTGTGTCATTTGCTTTTCTCAACACACAGGCCTTCGACCAGGCCAGAAGTAACACAATCCCTCGCGTCCTGGTTTCAGAGCTACTGAAATTGTACCTTAATTCACACAAAATAAAAGCTAAAACTATAGGCAACGCTCTTTGATAAATGACCGCCTCACTGCAACAGTTAAAATGCAACTTTTGGTCTTAGGGATGGGATGTTCGCATTGCCTAATGGAGCTCATAAAACACGTAAACTCGCATCAAGTGATTTTAAGGATTACGCACTCCAACACATCCTAACAGGCTCCAGATGTCAATGATCTCATCTCAGTTCTCATAGAAGACAGCAGCTCACTGCTTGTCTCAATTTGTTCTTTCCTCCCTTGAATCTGTCTCAGCTCTCCTGAAAAAGGATCCTGATAACCAAGAGGCAAAAATATTCCTGTGTCCCAAAATACCTGATCAGGAACCTACGGAAAGGTCCAGAAAGCCTCTGATAATATATCCCACTGAAGTGTCCTACTGCAGGTGTTACCAATAACAAAACTGAGCGTAAAAAGAGATTTTAAGCACAGGCTTTACACTTGTGCCATTATTGGAAATATATGGCTACATGCAATATGAATTTTAACTGATTAATGATATCCTTATTCTTACTTACCTTTTACGGACCTCTAAGTATTGCACAGATCAAGCAGCAAGTTGGGAACCATTGATTTAAAGAAATAAATCATACTAATGTGATAATAGATACAAAGTCTGTTGGTGAGCTGGTATTAAAAATAAATAAATCAAATGTAGCCACATAACCCTGAATTATAAAAGCAGAATATTTTCCAACTGTCAGAAAAGGAATTCCTATAATAAAAAGAAAGCAGATGTCCAACGTTCCTTTCAAGACTATTTTCAACAAATAGTACTCCAAAAATTAAAATTAATTAATAAATTAAATAAGAACACAGAGAGCAAAGTCTCAGCTCACTCTATTTAACCCTGTAGTCACAACAAGAATTTAGGAGTACCAGTGGAATAGTTTAGGTTGGAAAAGACCTCTAAGATGATTAGGTCCAGCTTTTCCTAGTTCCTCAAAACATTTCAAATTAAAAAGATTAATATTTAACTTAGTTAACACCATTAACAGGCTAAATACTGCTGGGAAATGCCTCGCAATGCCAATGCATTTCTAAGCTCAAAAGGAGACCACTTGATTTGTTAATTGTGCTGAGCACAGAGGCGCTTTGCAAAACACAAATAAACACTGAGACTGAGAGACAAACAGGAAATATTCTGAAATGGGTTTGTAGAACACATAACTGCTGAAAAATCTCACAGGGCCCTATAAGCAGAGACCACCACACGCAACCCCTGTGGCAGTCACTAACAGGCATCTAGGAAACAAATTCCCACACCATGAAAAAAGGTAACATGACCAAAATAAACCAGAAAATCCTTCTGTAGAAAAGCTACATGGAAAATAAATATCAAAGACTACCACGATGCAATAGTTTCACCTTCCTGAGAGAAAAACAAACCCAGCACATGAAGCTCTGTTTGAAATCTCTGCCCGAACAGCATTTCTTAAATACCTGTTTCATACTCGTCCTTCAGCTGCTGCTGCCAAGCCTGAAGGAGCTCATGAATCATTCCTCAAATATTTGGAGTTTAGAGAAAGTAACTTGGAATTTTGAACCTGGGAAGATTTCCCCTCCAGTCCGTGAGTTACTCCAAGAGCTCTGACCCTACACAGTTAAGAACACAACTCCTAAAATTATTGCAGTCTTAATCCTAAAGCACATAAACACGTTCTGTATGATTCAGATCTAATTCCTACAGCTCCAAAAGTTGTACTTGCAGTCTCCTGGGCTGTTATTACACTCCTGTAAAAAGTGAGTATATATATTTACAAAAGCACTGAATGCTTTTAGTTGAATTTATAAGCTTTGGAAATTCATACCTGATTTAAGAATACATTTTGCACAAAACCAATGCCTTCTCCTTGCAGTGCTGTTTGCTGCTTGCTACCTCATGGAGAATATTTCTCTGTGTGCAAGAACGAGCCAGATCAGAGCCAAACTTCTGGAAGATTCTGAGGGGAGTAATCCATGCACAGCAGGCGCACAAACTGACCAGAGTGGGACGTGCCCACCAGCATCTTCACAGGAACAATTCTGGATGAGATGGCACAGGAAAAGCTGAGTCCTGGAACAAAAATCTTCCCAATCCTAACTCCCCCTCTGCTGCATTCTGGAGATCTTTCTTACTGGGCACCCAAAAAGTCTAAATCACCGCTTTGCAAGCAATGCGTTGCATTTACAGTGAAATATTCCAGAGCACACATTGTAAATGTCTCACTCAGCTTCAAAGGCAGCCCTGCACAATTACAAGTTGCTGAACCAGAAGGATGGATTTGGAAGGCCTCGTGCACTCACTTCACAGAGCCTCTCTGGAGTGATGCAGCACACTTGGTGTTCCTGGCCACTCGCTACTCAAACACAACTATTCTGGAGCGGGGAACTCGCATCCAGGTCTCTCTGCATCGATCCACTGGAGCCAGACAGCGAAAAGGCAAATGAACTTCTCTCTGACCCTCAGCTCCTGGCTTAGTGCAAATTCCCTGTGTTCTGTCAGCTCGGATGCATTTATTGAATGGGCAGCAAGTGCAGACTGAAACGCACCAGAAAGCACCGTGGGCATTTGCTGACAAAGCAAGGCACCAACAGCAAACCATGGCTGATGGAACAGCCCCGGCAGAGTTAAACCAAACCGAGCACCTGAACCTTGCTCAAGGATTCCACTGCACTGCTCGGTGACGACACTGTGGAATGAGAGGCATCTTCAGGGACCAGGCACATTGAAACAAATATAATTTAAGGAAGAATTTACATTTAAAACAGAAAACAAACAGAATTAAGAATTTCAGGTTTCAATAGAGCAAGAGTTGGCATTTGGAAGTCAATATCTGATTACTCATTCAACACACAGAAAGGCAGCATTTAAAAACATGACTTGAGTTTCATTTTGTATTCCAGAAACCATTGATTTTTATGTCAATTAACCAAGCAATGTTATGATCTGAATATAGCCTTCAGATACACCACTACTAGAAGAAAAGACATTATTTAATTAAATGTTATGTGCCATGGAAACATATTTATTTGGGTTACTGTGCCCTGCCAGCAGCAAAACATGAGGGCTGGTATGTGCCCATCAAACCAATTTTTGTGTTTTGTGTGGTGTTTTGTACCTCACCTTTGAAGGGAGAAAAAAAAATGCATTTAAAACTCAGCTGATCAGGCAGAAAATAATGAAAAGAACACAGACCTCTCAGATCTGCTGTTTGCAGGTACTGGTCCAGGAAATAAAAATTTAGTAAGAAAAAGAGCAAGAATGTCTCATAACTTAGAGAGGATCCTTATGACATTCTGCTTCTGCTTTCCAGCCCAATCCAACATAACCATCACAGGAATTCCAGAGGTAAACCCTTCACAAAGGCAAGCACTCATCCTGCAGCAACCTCAAAGCCACAGTTTCTTATATTGCGTTTCTAACATAAAGATGAATTTTACTAGGGACAGACTCGTGCAGAAGTGCATCCCCATTTAATTTAACCAGGCGGAACTATGAAATGAACAGAACAAAAGCAATTCTTGCTCTCTGCAGTGCCTTCACAGTTGCTACCCAGGTAACTCCAGGATAACTACTGCTGAAAGCAAGTTCTAGCAGGGCTTTAGTCTAACCCCAACACAGTTTGCTTTTGCTGCCATAATAACACATGCCCAAAGCCTGCAGGAATTTGGGAAGTTTGCCCACTGGGATGACACAGCTCCTCTGACAGTGGCACTGATGTGATGAACTCAACCTCAAACGAAGAGCGACAAAAACCAACAGAAACTGAAACAGAGCTATACTATCACTGGCAGAGGTCCTGGAAACCCTTTCAACTCTCTTTTCCAGGGCACTGCTTTAGATAAACATTCCTTGGTCTGAGGCAACCACTGTGTGTTCCGAGACAGGACCACACAGGGATCTCCAGAGCAGTCCCAGGGCTGGAACACAAACACTCTGCCTTGTCGTCACTCACCCACCGCCACACCATCACACCCTGGCCCAAGGACATCCCCACAAATAGCTCCTGGGTCTTCCACTCCAAAGAGCAAATCCCTGCTTCCTGAAGGTCTCAGGATGCTCCCTCTGTCCTGTACACTGACAGGGACTGGGGAAGAATGTTTGGGAATCGATCCCAAAGCCCCACAGTGCTGCTCCTCATTAAGGACATGGGAACCTACAGCTCAACCAGCGACTTCAGATTTATTTCTTAACCGAAATCAACAGCAGAAGTTGCATTTCTGTACCACTGAGATGACTGGAACTGTTCTCCACGTGAGTTCACAGACCCCAGGGTATTCAGAACCAAAGACTTTCAGATCATCTTTCAATATCAGCCAGGCCTGCACACAAATCTGTATTTCTCCTTTGATTTTGAACCTGCTGGGTAATTTCAACTAAATAAAATAAAAGGCAGGAGATGTCTAATAAAAATAAATTATATTCCTACAAGTTTCACAGAAGCTGGTTAACCAGGAAGAGGGACAACTGTGTTTAAAGAGTCTCAAGTTTCTCTCAGTACTTTTAGAACAATTAATTTCTGAAGCAAAGAATTTGCCATCAATACATTTGACAGCAGCAGGTTATCAGTTTGTTTGGAGAGAATATAAAACTTGAATTTAATATAGTTAGGAAGGCAACATTTATGAGACTCAAATCCACTGAAAACTGGATTTAGGGAATTGCTAAGTTGCTAAATAAGACACGAGGCTGTTTTTCCACCTTGGGAAGTGCAGGACATTGGCTGCAAATTGCATAAACAGGATTCTCCCAGCACATGCCAGGGAAAGGGAAAAGGCGGGGTCAATTCCTATACCTCAGAAGAAGATGAACCAGATCAAAGATAGTAAGAGGCTTAGGACCTGAGACCATCAGTCAGATATTACAGCACTGCTATGAGGAAGGTAATTCATCAAAGCTTCAGCTCTGCTTATGGATTTTAATTCTGCACCAAGGACATTTCAAGTCACCCCTTTTTATCATTCTAGAACTCGCCGTGCTCACTCAGATTCCTAAATGCCTCAGGATCCTCAGTAAAGAAACGCTGAGACACAGACTGTTGAGTATGAAGCACAACTGAGAGAGGATGTCTGTAACACTAAAAAACTATTCTGGGCCAGCAATTTGTGAGCAATTTTTTCTCAATCTATTTGTATTTCAAACACAGCCCGCTCAGTCTTTTTAAAAAGATTCTGCCTATCTGTAATTAATCAGGAAGAGCTGATAATTGTTAATATGATGCAAACTCTAACACTTCAAGTTGCCACTGAGCATGCAGATTATAAAAACATTGCTGCTCTGGTCTATTAAAAGATCAGAAAGCACATGATCCTCCCTCCTCAGCACATCATTCCCTACAGAAGGAGTCAAGGATTGAGGAGCAGAGAAAGTTTTCAACTAAGTAAATAATTGCCACCTCTTCTAAGCCCATTATCATCACTGACTGATTTTCCTACATTTTTCCCAGGAAATTCTTGTTTTTCCACAAAGACCTCCTTTTCAATAAGAAAAAGAACAATTTGTTTGACTGTCCACACTGACTGCTGTCGATGATAATGCACTTCAGCCATTCCAGTGAGTGCATCACAATAAAATGACGACTTTGGAACAGCAGAGCATCAAGTTTAGGTTATTTGGGATCTACAATTTAAATTTTGAGAAGGAAAACACCATCTCCTGTCAGCCTCAAAACCCAAGGCGTTTAAAGGCACAAAGGCTTCTCCCTAATACAATTACAACCGAAGCAACAGAAACAAAGATGCTGCTTTTTATAGTCAGGATTTAATTTCGCTAGACTTGGGTGAAACTGTAACTGTTTCACGCTGGGTGAAAAACATCAAGTCAGCTGTCTCTTTTTAGCTCTCCATGTTCTTCGCCTTCGAAATTAGCACCGCGACTGCTGCACGGCTGGCAGAGAGCTCAGGACAAGTGCAGATTCAGAACTCAGATAAATATTGCTGTGATTGAGTGGATGCTGCTGCCAAGCAGAGCAGCAGAATGAGAGTGTCAAATAAGCTGATTCTATACAATCCTGGGTTTCTCTCTCTCTGCCTTGCAATTTCCCCTCATATCAAGCTAAAAATACAGACAGTAAGATTATAAAGATCGGGGAAAATGAATAGCTTTTAATGGTGGTTCTTCTGGAAACACTAGAGTGAAGATGTGTCTTATAAATTAAAAGAATGTGCGATGCTATTCTTACGAGTTCGTACAAATAATTAATGAGATACTCCAAGTGGAAAAACTGAGGCGGGTGTTAAAGCACAAACTCGTACAGCCTGTCCTTAGATACATCTCCTAAATCCTTCGCAGCCTTTTGGGGGCCAGGAGCCAGTAGCAGATCTGCAGGAATTTCTAAGGGTCAGTCACGGAGAGCAGCATCACTCCGCAAAAATAAATGGATGTGGAGGACAGACACCTGCACAAGCAGGAGGTGTTTAAATCACCGGGGAGCAGCTGACAGAGTTCTGCTGGTCAACACCAAGGAAATGGTTGCTCCAGCAGGAACTGGCATGGGGCTGAGGGCAGCTGAGATTACAGCTAATGCAGTATATAATTGCCTTTCATTAAATAACAAAACACCATCCATCTGAGGCATTTCCAAACATGCTGCTCCAATAAGGATTCCAGCGAGCTACTCTTTATACGTGCCAGCAGAGCCACTAGTCCCCAAGGAATGCCAAAGCATTAAACAAGAGCTGCATTCATTCATGGTTGTCATGTTCAAACATTAGAAAACTTGCATTCAACATACAGAGTTAACATTTGACCCGAGTGTTTTAGAAAGAGAAAGAAAAGCAGCTCTGAAAAATCATATTGGCAAGGCTGAGCTCTCTATTTCTTTTTAAGGAGGATCTATTTTGAAATATTCTCAGTCCCTCCCAAGAAAAACTTTAACAGGGCTGAAAGGATGAAGGGAGGAACACGAAAGGAATTATGCAATCTGCCCAAGCTGAGTAAATAAAGGCTGTTCTGGGTATCCACAGTCAGAAGATGGCAAACAGACACAACCTGAAAGTCAGACAGGAAACCTTCAGGAGCTCTAGGAAGTCGTAGCAATCAGCAGAGAGAGCACCGCTCCTTCCTCCAGTGTCATCACACGAGGAAAGAGGCTGTTATTCCCTGCAGAATGCATCTGGAAGGAGCACACAAGGCAGCTGGTGTTCTGCCCTCCCTAGAAAGCAGAGATCTTCTCTTCAAGGGAAACCATACAAATTATGTAAAACTCTTTTTTGCCAAATAAAATCTCCCTCTTGATCCCTAAAGATACGGACATTTGAGGTCACATTTCCAAGCTTTTCTGCTTCAGCCAACTCATCCCTCTCTCTTCAGTACACACAAAGCTTTAGTGCACCCTAGCACAGAGAGAAAATCTCCCAGCACATATACAAGGACTGGGCAGGAAGAGAACCCTGAAATCTTGTCATTTTACACCAAGAACTAATAATCCTCAGCATGTAAATGAAGAAGTTTTGCACCTGAACAGTTAAACTTTCCTTAGAATAAGCCACGCTGCTGTGGGGTGGAGGGGAGGTGTTTACTTTTCCTCCACAGTATCTGCTTTGCAATCTTCCTACTCTTGCAGCAGGTGCACGGGGACACACACCTCAGGAAAACCGCTCTCTGCCGTTGCTACTTTCAAATTTGCATTGCATTCAGAATGCATATTTCTGTTCTTTCAATAAAATACTTTGCCAAGCAGCCAGCATCAAGGCATTTCCTCTTTTGTACCTCCTTCTCTTTCTTCTTCCTACGTGTCAACACAAGCATCACATGTTTTAAAATCCTTCTGCTCAAAGATCTCAAAACAACGTGTGAACTTCTATAAAACCCTGCCCATTCAGCACAGTGGGTAAGTGAAGGGGTGGGGAGGAACAAGTCTTCATTTCACAGTCATATTTTTAACCATCAGCATACACAATCACAGAGTAAATTTTCCTCCCCATGCTCTGTTTTGGAAGATTTCTTTGGTGTCGGTTTTTGTTTGTTTATATTTCGACAAATTATTTAAAGCACGGAATCAGAACAAAGACGAAAGGGAAAAGTAACTCCTGATTTTTTATGCGGCAAGGAGCCACATTACCCTGCGAGTAAGAGCACCAATTACCTTGTGCCCCATGACAGCTCTGGCACAGAAAAGGGAGCGCTGCATCGCCCGAGGTACAGCACTGTAGCGGGAACAGGAGCGGCCTGGAGCAGCGCCTGTGCTGGGAATCCCGCAGCTCCGGCACTGCCCAGAACATGGCAGCAAACTCTCCCCAGCCACCTGAGGGGATGCACGAGCAGCTCACCTGGAAATCGGCAGCTTTTATAACAACGCGAGGGTGGGGAGCGGCCATAAAAAAATCCAAAAATGCCAAGGTAGATTATTAGTAAAATATCCGTGTGTAAGTGCAGGATGCTGGGAATTACAGTTCAGCACTTACCAAGGAATATAAGGAATATCCAAACCTCTTCCCTCAGAACCAACCGCTCCAGCCACCACTAACCCGGCACAGCGCCGCAGCTTCCCGGGGCGAGACTGGAGCAGAGGCTGCGATCCTCGGCTCGTGTCCCCGCTCCGCACACCCACCCCGCGGGCTGAGGGAGCCGAGGCCGCCCCGCTGCTGCTCCGCTCCAGCCCCGCGTCCGCAGCGCCCGTCCCGCCGGGCTCGGCCGGGCCCCCAACGGAGCGGCCGCTGCGGGCAGCACGTGCG
>VYZT01007644.1:0-18910 GCA_013400735.1 Pomatostomus ruficeps | reverse complement strand
CACAACGTCTGCGCCCGCCGGGGCGGGGACTGCACCAGCAGCAGCGGCACCGGCCGTGCCCCCGAGCTCCCCGCGCCCCCTCCTCTCCCTTTGTCCGCCCCCCGCTTTGTTCGCCCCGCGGCGGCCGCAGCTCGCGGCAGGGAGCGGCCGTGCCCCGGCTTGGGGTGACCCCGCCGCGCCCGGTGGTCCCGGAGCTGTCGCTGCGGCACAGCCCGCCTGGGTGGGAGGGGGAGAGGGTGGGCACAGACGGGGAGGTGTGAAGCACATCGCTCTGGTGGGTGAATAACTTCACTGTCTGCTGCTTCGCTCCATTTTCCTTTTGTCCTGATGCCCAGAAATTGATCGTGCAGAAATTTTGTCATCCCGAAGTACTGAGTATTTTTATTTTCATTGTGTTTGTGAAGCAACACATTGGAAGCTGGCGTTATCCCGCTGCTAAAGTTTAAACAGCTGGAGCATCAACGCCATCATCAACAATTTCATACCGATTTTCAAGGCTGAATCAAACAGCTCTGATCCACTTCTTCCCCTCTTATAAAGAGGCAGCAGAGCCCATCCAGGGCTGGCCCATCGCCGCTGAATTCCTCACAAAGCAAACCTCAGTTTGCAGTCTCATAGCTTGTTTGGTTTCTGCATGAAGCCGTTCGAACAAAAGGGTGATGAGAAAGCAGTTCCATTGCTGGGGACTGATTGCAATTTGTGTTTCATTTGGGCTTCGTTCTTTGGCATTAATCCAGCACGGTAAAGCACAAAATGGTGTGATGCACTCCCCCAAATAATAGGTTGCAACTACATCAGCATTTAGCAATGTTTGTTAGAATTTCACTTCCTAAACGTTAAACAGAATCTCTTGCCCTGGCCATTAGATGGTGAAACAGATACTTGAATCCACGTCCAGCCACCTCTCTTTCTCCCTGCAAAATTTGATAAAAGTTTTGCTGAATAAGGACTTCAGGATCTAAACATTGGGTTGCATTTAGAAGTGCAGAGCCAGCAAAGGACTGCTTTTTAAAAAAATTACCCTGGAGCCCCTAGCTATGG
This sequence comes from Pomatostomus ruficeps, assembly GCA_013400735.1. Classification (NCBI taxonomy): domain Eukaryota; kingdom Metazoa; phylum Chordata; class Aves; order Passeriformes; family Timaliidae; genus Pomatostomus; species Pomatostomus ruficeps. Next base: position 17,869 of record VYZT01007644.1, on the reverse strand, counting down.
AAATAATCCCTAACACAGAAATTGCAATTAGGGTAGAAACTGGAGAGTTGTGCTAACTTTACAGAACACTTGCCCAAAATATCTGCTTGCTGGAGAGCGGCAGTGGTGAACCTTTTTGCTTCTTCCTGGCGGTGTAGATTTGAGCTTTCTGTATTGATCCGATGCTAATGCAGAATGGGTTTTTCTCTAAGGGTATCTATCACTCTCCATCACTAATTTGATATTTTGTCTCTCAGTTCATTTGCCACCATGTAAGTCCATCTCAAATTCTCGCAGTTCAGCGCACAGCATTAAAATTGTCTGAGCAATATCAGACTGATGCGTCCAGCACGCAGCACAGCAACTACAAGGCAGCTTAAAGATGGAAACCAGAAGTTGCAACTTTGTGCTGTCATTGTAGAGCTTGTCATAATGTGGAAGCAGTCAGTAACAATGGGGAAATAATGGATAAAACAAGGTTCAAATGTGTAAGTAGAAATGTCTTGTACTAAAGCAAGAGTTGAGAATGATGTCACACAGATGCCACCGTTTCCTCCAGTCATTTCCTACTGAACAGACTCAGCTTCAAGATCCTGTAGTCCTGTTGGAAAAAAAGAGAGTTTGTTATCCATCCTTTGACCAGAATCAACTTCATACCATGAAAAAGTAGCTTTGGAGCAACTGTCACTTCAGTTCATCCCAACTGGAAATGGCTGACAGCCCCTGGGAACCAGTCTGCGCCAGCAGGGCACCGCCAATTTGTAGGAATCATTGTAATAAAAGATCCTGGTGCTATAAATCACACTCCTGTAAGGAATTAGACATGACTGAAAGCCAGAATATCTTTGATTCCAGTCCTAGAGGTTCTATTTCTGATCTGCATGATCACCTCAGTCAACAAATAATAAACAGGCATTTTCCTAACTCCGTGAAAACAGGAATTGCTGGATGCTCCAGGGAAATTCAGGATGCCGACATAACTGCTGCCATCCTGGCCACAAGTGTAAGGCTCACTTGGAACTCAAATTGTTCTCAATAATGTGGGAACACCAGTTGCAATTGTTTCTGTCCTTTTTCAGATTTGTGAAGTGTCCAGGCTTGTTGAAGCTTTCTAAAGAGCTAAAAAGTTGTTCTTTAAGAGCTGAATGTAAGGCTCTCCTGACTGGATCCATTTTTCTGTTCAAGGGGATGTATTCACCCAAGTATGAAGATTTTGAATACAAATTTTTTTCCCATCTGAATGGTCTCTTCAATACGCACATCTGGCAATTCCTGTACAGAACTGATGGTCACATCTGCTACAGAAAAGGCAGCTAATTGCCTTTTTTTTTTTTTTTTAAATCTCAGAAGTGCTGCTTCAAAAATCCCAGCACTTGCACTGCTATTTTCTGTAGTTTCTTTTCTGTAAAGGCTGCAAGAAGTCTTTTCACTGCTAATGTACTTACTGGTTCCCTTCCCCAGGTCAGCCAGACTAGCAGCAGCAATAAAAGAAAAAGCTCTCCAAATTCATGTTCTTTGGTGAGCTGCACAAGACAAGCTGCCATCCAATTTTACATTATTTGTTCTACCCAGCATGGGTAAAAACACAGAGAACAGTATTTAACCAAATTAAAAAAGAATCCTTTCTGCATTCTGGTTTAAACGAGATACTTAAATTAACAACAATGTTCATCTTGATGAGTGTTTAGTTTCCCTGATAACTGAGAAACCAGTCTATTAATAAAGATGCAAATCATTCTAGCACTTATGTAAATACCAGTAAAAGCTGAATTCTCACCTACAGCGAAGCAGAGCAGAAGGATTTTGTTCCTATCGAGTGATGAATTCTAAAGAAAGGGTAAATAAATATTTATTCAGTCATGGGTGACAACTCAACACATGTAAAAAACCTTATGTAACATCCCTGCTGCTGTAGTTAACCAAAGTCTAGGAAGTGTCCAATTGCCACACAGTAATTACCACGTTATTAAACCCATCCTGTTTTCAAGCTACTCCGGGAATCACGACCAATTCCTCCCTCTGATTCACCCCCTCCCGCCCCCCAAAACGCAGCTCTGCCTCTGCTCCGTGCTCTTAGGAACAGCATCAATCTTCAGCGGCGTTCGCTTCCCAGGGGCAGCGCAGCCATGGCACAGAACGAAGGTGCTACGGGCTTCCATGGCAACTACCACGGCATTTCAAACGCTTGCATTACATTGGAGCTTTTTCCTCCTCTTCCTTTTTCCCTTTTTTTTTTTTTTCCCCCAGCTAGGCTGCCTCAACAGAGCTTGCAGTAAAATAATTATTTTTAGCAGCTACCACGTCTTCCAGATATCTTCTAGAATCTCAGCTATTTCTCTTTTCTTGACGTTTTGAGCGCTGTGAATTGGGTTATAAAAATTTAGAGGCAGAAATTCCCATCTTTTTAAGACACAACTTCCCACCTGACTGATACCCAGAATATTTCGCACAGATTTCATTTTTTTAGACGTGCATGAGCATTTTAAAATATTTTTGGTGTTCCAAGTGCTGTAAATAAACATGAGGGCTGTGCCAACAGGAATCTGTGGGAAAATTTGAGTGATGCCTGCTCAGGCTATGCCCACCTCATCACAGATTTTATTACTCATTCATTTTAGTAAGCTCTAATCTAGGTTATTATGCCACACCCATCACCATGGGAGTGGGACTTAAAAGTACCCAAAATACTTTGCTATTCAGCTTTTCCTCAGGACTTAAGAGGGTGATCTGATTGCAGTTTCAATATACAAAAACCATTTGAGTGGTTACAGCTGACAGATTAAAAACCTCACTAATTACAAGCATCTTCAACGCAACAATATACAGCACTTGATAAAACGGTGAATTATAGATAAATAGCTAAGAGATGCAGATGAATGAATTCCTCCTCATGAGAGGAACAGCAGGGATAACTCCCCATCCCTGATTAACTGCGTGCCTTACAGCAGAGGTAAATACAGGAAGAGTTTTACTCACTGGTTCGGTTTTCTCTGAGCACTATCCCTGCTGACTGCAACCTCCACAGAAAGGACAATTCCAAAGAGAAGATTTGAAAGAACAATTTAAAAGATACCTCTGAGTGCCCAGAATTTTGTATGATCATCCTTATTTGAAATTAAATTATTAAAATTAAACCCAGAAGTTAAACAGTCCCTGCCTGCTTTTCTGAGATTAAAACATATCACAAAAGTAAGAAAAAAATAAGCATCACAGGAACACTTGTAAAAGTTTCCTTTGCAATTTGAAAGACAAAATAACCAATCAAAGTATTTTAACAGTCACAACTGTTTTATGTGTTGTGACCAATTAATTAAGTGGAAGGGTGATTGAGGATGGCCCATACAGAGCACTAAAAGGTTCTAAGCACACAAAGACGATTTTCATCTTGTGTGCTCTTCTGCTTTGCTCACAGAAACCACAAGCACTCCTGTAGTTCAGGCTGCACGCCCAACTCCAGCAGCAGCATTTCCTCAGAGCCATTAAAAACAGATCTTCCAGGTGTGGTGAGAGAAGTGCGTGTTTCAAACATGAGCAGCCCAACACACCCAAAAGGTGTGCACGGGGAATCACCGCCTCTGCCCTGCATCCCTTTATCATCCACGTGGGAATGAGGCAGCACCCAAAGCCTCCTGTAAACTGTCATTACTGCCTTTAACTCCCTGCAAGGAGGAGGAGGAGAGGGAAAAAGTGCCAAATGCCTTCCTATGCTCCCCAACAGAGCTTTCTTTAAATTTATGTAGAAGGTGGAAGCTCCACATTGTTTCGTTGTCCACCCCTGTTATAAAAATACTATTTCTCCTATGAACTAGGAAGAAAAAAGTCATTTGTTTTAGAACATATGATGAACATTTACCTTGACTTGCTTTCCAAGTGCAACCAAATAAACTGAACTGGTAAATGCTGCAAAAGGGTTTTTCAGCCTCTCGGAATTCACATATAAAGGAGCTTTGGTTTTGCCTTCCTGTAAAGTTTAGGGAGAAAAAAAGAGAAATAAATAAAGGCCTTAACTGCAAAAAGCCTGGGGTTCTGTTCTCACAGAAATTCAAATGCAGAGTGTACCAACAGCATGTATTTTAAAGATCTTTGGGCAATATGCACTAACTGCAGAGCTGAGAATTTTACAGAATTAAGTTCACTCTCTAACATGATCGTACGGACATTCCCCTTCACAGGGTTTTTGTTAGATACTTGAAAATGCTTTGGTTTCCTACGCATTACACTTGGCTGGGGAGACTCTCCCTGCATCTCTGGAAGGACAAATCTTTACCAGCTCCCAGGAATACCTGAAATCAATCTAGTGCTCCCTCTCTTGGCCACTGAACAGCACACAGTCCCTTCAGCCACAGGTCCCTCCCAAAACAAGGAGAAAAAGGTGTTGGAACAATTCATCAGCAGGATTATAACATTTCTAAGCATACAGAATTGGGCAGCTCTTCAGTTCATGAAAACTGACAGGGTATGGCAAGGTTCTGTTTAAATAGTTAAGATAATTTTAATATTTTCTTGATTAAGGAAACCTGAAGCCAACAGTTGTCGCCTTTCCTAAAATATTTAACTACGTTCATCCTCGTTTTGCTCAGTTTGTCTTCCCAATTTTCTTCAGCAGCTGATTTTCAAAAAGCAGCGTTTCGCTGCTTTAGGACCCCAATTAAAAACTCTTTAGCTAAAAGCTCATTTATTAAACCTCTGTAGACAACCACGAACATGTATGTACAGCAAGTTTACATGAAGGACGATGCTACAAAAGTTACAGTGGCAATTAAAACAGACCCACATAAATAATTTATAAAAATACTTGAAATGGTGAAAATAGCGCTGTAATCCCCAATTATTTTCCTCCAATTGCCAGGGCTTTGATGTGGGAAATCTTAACATCAGACCTTTTTAAAAACGTTCCGAATATATTAAACCTATCTACAGGATAATTAGCAAAATGTATAAAGTGTAGATTATTGTACAAAGGACAGATATTTAAAAAATCACCAATCCACCTGAAACTCAAGGACAATATAAATCTTAGCCAAAATAACGAACACCAAACCACCAACTCTGCGATTTAGAGTCTTGAGTATTGGCAAATAAAACGCTCTTAACAAATCATCAGTCCTGTTATTCCTTAGTGGAAGGATGCAATTTTTGGGAAATTCTACATTTTCTGGCTGCACTGGTGGTCCTGGCCAAGCTGGAAACCTGCACTGAGTTCAATCCCAAGGAAGAACAGAGCAGACCTGTATTTGTCAAGGTTTTCTCTTTCCCAAAAGATGAGGGAGGTGATCTGAGTTTGTAAAACTGGGTGGGGGGAGTGGAAACAGAAAGGATTTGGACATAAAAAAACAAAAGACCATTTAAGATTTAAGTCTTTTTCTTTTGCTGGTTTCTTGGGGAATTTTTTAGCAGGCTTCTTATCCGTAGATAAACCCCCGTTGACTCTGCCATGTTTTCAAACTCGAACGGTGTGATGCCTGCAGCAAACTTGCTCATGTCAGGAACAAGTCCGGATTTTTTCACAGATGATCCAGTGCCTTTGGGCACTTTATTTTCACCTGTGTTTTCTCCCTCATTAACCTCAGGGCTGGGAGCAGGCAGGGTGTTATCCAGCAGGCCTTCAGAAACTGCATTATCAGGATTTTCTTTCAAGTCAAGCAAACTGTCCTCTGGGTTCGGACTGGTCCCAGAACATTCGTTTTCTGGGATCTGCTCGCTGATGTCAGAAAACTCCGTTTCCACTGAGATCACCTTCTCAGGTGACCTGACTTCTGCAACAAGATCTGCTTCATTCCTGGCTGGCGATGATGTAACGGAATTTCCAGTCAAAGGCGTGTCATCGGGAATATCAGAGTCACTGTTGGTGCTCTCCGCCTGCTCCAGCGCCGCCCAGATTAACCTCTGCTGCTCCTCCAGCTCTTCCAAGGTCAGGGTATCCTCATCCATCACTGAGTCCACAATTTCGGGCTGAGCATTGTCACCAGAAGGGTTTGGTGGTGGAGTAGTCCTAGGGAGGGGAGAGTGGGTGGGAGTGGAAGGCTGAGGGGGGGTCAGGGGGGGTGTTCCTCGTGGCACAGGCGGAGGAGTGGACATCGATGGAGACCCAGGTGGCAGCGGAGGCTGGAACTGGAAACTGTTGGGAGTTTGAGATCTCTGTGCCCCTTCCAGATCTAGAAAGAGATTAAAAGACACCTTTTAGAACCTGAAATCTGAGCAGGACAAGATTCAAAGTGCCAATGTTCTGGTTAACTACCAGATTTGTGTCTTCTCATCCTTGGTTTTCAGCTGAGGCAGAACAAACTTCGTGAGGGTTTTCATATCCACCAGAATTATGGGGTTTGGGATTTTAACTCTGCCAGCCATTCAAGAAAAAAAAATTACTCTTGAAGGTATTAAGAAAAACTCATTCCACACGGAGACACACTGAAGGACTCCTCATAGCAGATTTCAAAAGGAAAGTCAGAAGTTTCTCCAGCTATTCTGACATTTAAACAACACTGAGTCCTCCTCTGAGTTTGCCTCATTTTTAAGGCGCTGTAAGCTCGCAAATTGATTTTATTTCATTCAAATATTTAGGGATTTGGGGGCCTTCTTAACAGAAGTTTCTTCAGGATGCTCCTGAAGCAAAGAGATCAGAATGTTTAACATAACATTGCAATTGCTCTGAGCACACCTGAAAGCTCCTGCTTGGTACTGGAAGATACAAAAACCCCTGTGACAATCACAGCAAACGCCACTGCAGCAGGACACTGCTGGCCTGTGTCTGCCTGCCATTAATTACCACCAAAACGACTTCCAACACACTGGCTTCTCCTTTTAACTCTCATATTTCAACTCAGAGCGAGTTATTTTGAAAATAAAAGTTGAAACTACGGAAAAAAAAAATGCAGAATGACAGTACCAGAGTCCAGGTCCATGTCAGCTGCTGCTACCTCTGAATTTTCTTCTCTTGGTCGTTTGGAATGATGAGACTTCGAGTGAGGTGCAGCCCTTTTGTTGCTGGATTTTGGACTTGGCTGCAGAGAAATTGTCCACAAGACCAGAAGAATTAGTATTATACTGTTCAGGGTAACATTTCCAGCTGTAAGAACCCACTTAAAGCGATTTGGTAACTCTACAATCATTTGGGGAGCCAGTGTGTAAACAGACATTGACACCTGAGGGATGCCCTGGCTATGGCAACCGAGCTCCTCGCTTTTTAGGGAGTCTGGAACTTCTAGCCTGTGTAAGTTCATAGCAGATTTTTTCCCAGCTGTTTATAAATCACTGCACATCTGGGATCTGCTTATATTAAGTGAAATAGCAGAATTAATTTTAAACATGAAGCCATTTTTTGTTAAAATGTTAAAATAGGTAAGCTAGATCAGCTTTTCACCCCCAGTGGTGTCAATAAAAAGTCTGTCCCCTTGTGCAGAAAAAAGACACAAGCAAGAGATCATGACCTACACTAACTAAAAGACAACATTTTATTTTTAAATAATAAGGAGACATATTCACCTCCTGAAAATTGGAAAGGTAGTGAGCAAAAACATCCTTCTGCTGAGATGGCTGCATGGGGATGGAACCAAACATCTGCCACTCCTACAGCCAAAAAAAGGAGAAAAAAAAAGAGAAATAATATTGCATATGGTTGGTTAATAACAGAACTTTGGTTAATGACACTGAATGAAAAAAACACATTTGGAGGCCATTAAATGGGGAAATGTCAAGGTGGAAATGCACAAGCGCTTCTTTTAATGCACAGGCATTCAGATCAGCGATGGGATTCACGGACTGCTGATAAAATGCTTTTGAGGATAAAAGTGCAGCACCCACAGGAGATTTCTGTGTGCTCTGTGCTGAAGAGGGCACCCACTACGTGGGCCTCTCTATGACTTGTTTAGTTCCAGTTGTTACAAACCTCTGCAGAAGCTGTGCACTGACTGGTCGGATGTAATTTATTGTGACTGAAATCACATTTATGGAAACACCCGCAGTGATTTTCATAGTCCAAGAATATTCAGAAAGTTTACATGCATGGAAAAATCAGCCATTCAGGGGTGAAGCTTTCTGTTTAAAAAATATCAAACTATCCTTCCAGGCTCCTGTTGGTCTCATAATGGAAATAATCCCCCCAGCAGCACTGTCAGACCCTACCACAGGAACGATGATAAGTACCAGTTAGGTGATGTCACATTAATTACAACCCCCAGTCCCAAACCAAGGGCTCAAAAAGAAGAGATTGCTGAGAGGAAATTGTCAGATGCAGAATATAAAACATGAACTCCTGGCTAAAAGCAATTACTGTCACTCAGCACGGTGTTTAGAGGGCAGAGAACAGCTACTCACATCTGGGATCCCACTGGGAGTGGATATGTTAAAGCCTGGATAATTTACCAACTTAGACACATCGTAAGTGATGCGCTTGGGCTGGGGAGAGCCCTCATCTTCTGCTTCAACATCACCTGTAAGGGAATAGAATTATTACTGACGTTAATTAAAAACACCACGGAAAAAACCCACGGGATTTAAGAGCAGGGCTTTGGAATGTAAGGATTGATAGAAGGTTTTGAAACCCACAGAGGGAGTAACAACGACCAAATCCATCAGACACGTCCAGGAAGCCTCCCCAGAAACCAGCTGGGTATTCCTACACAACTGCTCTTCATGCACCACTGCCACCCCCAGAATCTGGCATCAGGATTGTTCTGAGATGCAGCATAAATGTTGGGCATTGGCAAAAAGCTGGTAAATTATTTAAGCTGGGTTCCAAGAAATGCGTTGTTTGCGTGTTGGTGGTTTTGTTCCTGTAGAAGTCGTTGAGCATTATGGCTTCTTTCATGAAACACGGGAGAAAATGGGAGGGAAAATTGGACAATAGAGACTTGCAAGCCTTGCAGTCTCACAGAACTCCAGGTTCTAACAGTGAAATCCCACTGCCAGTCTCCACCTGTGCAATCCAGCCACTGTGGAACTTGTTTAGTTGTCACATCATAGCTGATAAAAAGGTGCATTTTTACACGAATAAACAGACCTGATTTGCAACTTTCTCACTCTTCCACGAGGAAGATGAAGGTTCACAAAGCAGTTACTTCATTGTCTCCTGAGGAGGCTGCAGCCAGCACACAGCCTCACACCAAAACTGCACCCCAGCTCCTCACTGCTCACCTTTCCCATCGTACAGAGCCAGTCCTGAGTGCTCCATCTCGGCCTCCTTGAGCCAGCCCGGGGGGTAGCCCAGCTGCCGCATGCGATAGATGAACGGGGGCAGGCTCTTCTCCGTCACACCCAGGGCATCCTGAAGGACCCCGCTGAGCCAGGAAAACAAGCAGAGAACAAAAACGTCATCCAGAAAAACCCCTGCTCGGTGACAAAAGGTTATGAACGTTTTGTGGAGTTTTCAGCTGTCAAGGTAAATTGCTGAGTTTTAGCTCAAACTGCGTCGCGTTTCAATCCCAGATATAACAACTCAAAATCAAAACCAGCTCTGATATTAAATGTAACTTTCTGCCCTGCTGATATGCTTGAACACTTTATTAGATTTAACTCTACACCAAGAATAACCTACTTGACCTGCTACTTCTGCCTCACGGCCCTGACTGCAGCTATCAACAGGAAGGGTGGACCTTGACACTGAATTTACTGGTGATTTTTTTGGAGACTGCCACACAATACTATGCTTTCTTTAAACGTTTTGAATAGAGAGGAAGGGACACTCAAAACTCAAAATTTGCTGATTTTTGAATACGTTTTTAGTAGGAACATAATAAACTTGGAATTTGAGAAGCCAGAGTAACAATTTTCTCCCTGCATTAGGGGAAGGGTAGGACTATCAAGCTGGCAGTGAGTTTTCACGTGAAAAATATCTCTGCAATTTATTAAAATTCTATTTTGCAAATTCAAACATAATGCGCTCGTAGTTAAGAGCAGCAGGTGGACTTAATAAACTCTGGCAATCAACATCTGGCACTCCAAAGGCAGAAGAGGTATTCCAGAAAAGCAGTGCAACAGCAAAGGGAAAGAAAAGAGATACCTAATCACTCCTGGCTTAAATTTTCCAAACCTCTCTTCTACTTCTTCTGCATGGTAACGCTGCTGAAAATTCTGATTGCTCGAATCACCACAAGCTTCCAAAAACTCCTTTCTCTTCTCATTTATACGAGCTGCATTTCGTGGCTTAAAGATAATACAATTGGGAAGTTTAGAGTTGGACAACTTACAATTTACGCACTCCTTCACCCAACATAAAGCTTGGAGAGCAGCAGTCTTTGGAATACTGGTGACTTTACCTTTGGGCAGTCTTTCATTTGATGGTCTTCAGAACCACAATTGAAACAATGAGGTTTGGGCCTGCTTGAAAAATGCACAACAGATTAAGCCTGGAAACAACTCTGCAATGTTAAACACGCTCAATTATTTTCATTCTTGACAGATTTTAAGGTTTACACTTGAGAAAGACAAGAACAAAAGCATTGACTGCTGATGTCATGCGCTGTCTTCTGCTTCTCTTATTAAATTTATGTCAATCCTTAAATAGAGGAACAGAGTATTGCTGGTTTCTCAGTGCTAAGGAGAACACGGGAAATGAGGAAAGGGCACAGGGAAATGGGAAATGGTGTCAGCAGAGGTCTGATCCTTTTCACAATACTGGGAATCAGTAGAAACAAACAGCAGAGCACGACCATTTCTTTGGGAAGTCCTGGCCCACCATTTCAAGTAAAGCATTTTGTGAAACTGCACTGGAAACCTGGAATGGGACTGCAGCTGCCTTCAACTTAAATCTTCCTGGTAAACTCACACTGTGGCAGGAGATATTTGCAATATTACTGGGGTGGAAATACCACGATTTCAGAGGAAGATTTATTTTCTGAACGTTCATTTTTACTGAATTAGGACGGGAACCAGAAGTGGAGACAAAAAGCATGGCACAAGAACGTGTGTCCAAGGTAACTCCAGCTGGAAACTGAATTCCCTTTACTTCTGACCTCCCACAAAAACTGCACCATCAACTCTCAGATCAGTCTGACTTAAAAATCCATCAAATAAGTCAGACAGGAGTTGTTCTAAAAACAAAAAATAACCATGACACAACACTAGTGCTAGGATGTCAAACCGATCATTAAAAAGACAGGAAACAGAAGAACTAAGAATAAAAATTCAGAAAATTTTCACATTTTGACTTTAGGTCTTTCTAAAAGGAAGTCCATAAACAGACTCACTGACTGCAAAGCTCAGCTCTGGCTTATTTAATTTAAACTCAATGCTCGAGTATGTCCAAGGGTTTATTTGGGCAGTAATCACAGAGTGCATCTGAACTTTCCAGCTCAAAACTTTATATTTAAGAATAATACAAACCTTTTGGGTTTTACTTGTATTTCTTGTCCATCTAGGGAGAGAATCTGGCTGAAAACTTGCTGATATCTTTAGATTTCAATAAGGAACTGCTACTGGATGAAGCAAAATTTCAATTTTGTTTAAAATATCAATGAAAACTTAACAGTGCTTTGAACAGACACTGACTCATCTGCATTTTTACAAACGGGTCCTTGATATGAAGCCCAGAGTATAAACTATAAAATGATATCTACTATAATCTATTTGCTAAGATGAGCTTATGCTGTTTCCTCCTACAGATTCCTACCCAACACTTTATCAGCCCTTGCTAAAGCTACAACCCTCTTGCTCACAGGCAGAAATTTCCAGACAATAATTCTAAAATGCCTCACAGCAATCCTGTTAAACCACATTTTGAGAGAGTTTCAAAATGCCAGGTCCACTGAGAGCAGTGCTTTGGTCATTCAGAAGGCAGTGCCTGACGAACCGTTTCGCTCAGGATCAGTTCAGCCACGCTTAACTTGGCATTTTAGGAGAAATTCCCTTTAGGCATCGACTTCCTTCACCCAGGGCTCGGGAGATTGTAAATCTGCAACTTATGTTCAGATACAAGTAATTTTTTAACACTGACGTGACCATGATTAAAGCTTAAGGACTGGGTATTGCAGAAATCAACTCTGGAACTGGTTCTTGTCCCGAGTCTTTCCAGGATAGAAGCAATACTGGAAAACTGGGGAGATGATATTACTCGAGAAATGTCTTGTCCAATTTCTTTTATCATGGAATACTTCAATATTAAAAAAAGACAGGATATTCAACATTTCAACATTTTCCAGCTTTTTTCAGCCTTTCCCTCAATTCCACTTTTCAAACATTGGCTTTAATAAACAATAAAGAACCAATCTTGAAATGGATGCATGTTAAGAGCATTCCATAATTAAATTTCAATAAAAGACTTTCCCTCTGGCTCCCACATTTGGATAAAAAGCATTTTACAGCACGTTTGATTTCGCCAAACCCTTTTCTTCTCCCGAAGAGTGGCTTTTACAGGGGGAGAATACTTATTCAGCCTGCAACAAGCTGTCATTCCAAACCTGATTAGGGACTGGCCCAGGAAATTCCCAAATTCACAGAATGTATTTATGGGGATAAGGCATTCGCTCCCAGGATAGCAACCAGCAAGTCAATTATATCAAAACACTGATTTGTTTTGAGTAAAAAAAGCCATTAACAACTCATTAAAGCATCCCATCTCTAACGATTGACACGGTTTTGATAGCAACACACTGAAGAGAATTTGAGTTCAATTTACCCACTGGAATTCTTTGGATTTGACAAACGGATAAAAGAAAGGTGCTTTAGCAAACAGGATACTTAGGTATTTCCCATCCTTCTGTCAGCTGTGGATTCTCATTTAAAATAGGCTGTCCCAGTTTATCGAGACAAAAATTGGTAAAATACAGAACACTTCCTACAACCTGTAGAAAAAAAGTCAGAGAATTGTCAGAAATGTGTCAGTATTTAGGTGAGATTGGTAGCATTTCTATAAATTTACACTGCTTGAAACACTTCCAGGTTTTTTTTTTCCCCATTCTGTAAGAATTTACAAATACTACAAAAGCCCACGCCTGCACAGGTTAAGGTTTTTTTGCACTGATGTAGCCAAAACATGCTGAACTTAAATTTCATTTATCAGTGTAATAACAGCAGTTTAGAGAGCTTATTTCGATGGCAGCGTACACTGAGCGTGGAGAATGAAGTCAGACCTACCATGAACGAGCACAGTCAAAAACTTACACTAAAAGCTTCTTTCACTCTTTTAGCAGAACTCGAGCCGGCTCCTTTACAGTCCTCTTCCAAAACAACGCTGGAGGGCTGGCAGGGAGAGCAAAAATAACAATAATTAATTGAAATCCACAGAGCTCCTGAATCAGCGATGTAAAAGGCACAGAATGTGGGGCTCAGCTTCTGTCCTTTCAGCAGCAGCAGGACGGGGATGCCCACATTGGCCATGAAGTTTTCCACAGCCCAAAGCAGGGCACGGCTCCTTTCTGAGGCTTCCCTTGATGGGAAATACACTGCATAATAACACTTTCATCGTCATCAGCAAAGCTAAGGGAGAGATGGAGAAATGTGCCTCTCCACCCTTTAATTCAAAGTGAATCCTGAGTAAGAATCAAAATTCTGAATTAGGATGAGAAAGTGTAAATTTGCAGATTCTGCTGTTCATCTGTTTTCTTATATACACTCAGAGCTGGGCCAAATACAATCACAAGAGGATACACTAAGCTCTCTTCTTAATTATTTAAATCAACTTATTAATTTTCTTTCACTGAAATTTCACTAGGGACAATTTTCAAGCAGCATTCCCATGGGCAGAAAGGATCTTTTTGTCCTGGGTTCTATTTTTTGGAACGAATAGTTATACAACACTTGACAATTACTTGGTTTGATTTTTGTTACTGTTCAACACTGCAGCATTTTAATATTCCCACTGCAGAGACAGAGGAGAAGCATCTCGTAACAACTGGAGTTTTAAAGTACCTGTGGCTTAGCATTCAAGTGTGATTTTTCTTGTTCGCTTTTCTTCTGCTCCTCATATTTTTGTACTAAACTATAAATAAAATCTTCAATTTCTTGATGATAGCGCCTGTATTGAAGCACAGAGAGATGCAGACATGAGCAAGGCTGAAACAAAAGCCAGATGTCCCTTTTCTAAAGAATTTATCATTTACTAAATAACTTAGAAAAGGGGAAATCAAATTCTTTTTTGCCCCCATCAACACAAACACAATCTGATATTAGAGAGCACCCGAGTGTGGCAAAAAATCAACTGAGAGGCAAGGAAAATTTAATTTCTGATATTTTACCCACAACACTCCTGAGATTCAAACTGTCCTTCAGACTCACTTCAAGTTCCTGGAAGTCACCCTTCATTTCGTGATAAATCCAGGTATTGCTAATGAAAGCAACAGAACTCCTCTCATACCGCCCATTATCCAATCTCCCCTTCGAGCTTCGTAGTTTATGTTATTGAATAAAATATCACATTATTGAATAAAATCTACACCCACCCTTTGGGCACCCACCATTACATCCAAACAAACAAGCCCCCGTTTCCTGTCACGATTGGGTTTTCTTGGAAATACTTACTTAGTAATGACATTGTTCATAAATAAAATCTGCAGCAGAGGTCCGTCGACTTTGGGGTTTTCCAGAGAGATTCCGCTAGAACGGCACAGAACACAGACAATGGGTACAGGAAATATTCCCCACCAGGTTTATCCCAGCTGAGTCCGCACCCCACGCAGGGAGGAAGGGTTAGTCAATACAAAATCTGTGCTTTTAATAAGTTCTTATCCACTTACACAGAAATCATCCCCTTGAGCAAAGCAGGTTGGTTGGTGTGAGGTGGAAGGAGAACAGAACACCCCCACACCGCAGAAATTCTTAATTCTGTATGAACAGAATTCTCTTCATGCTATTCTACTTCAATAAACAATCAATCTTCTGAGATTTATCCAAGCATTTGAATGGAATTTTTCCTCACTGCTGAACTTGACATTAAAGCTATTTCCCCGAAGACCAAGTGAGTTTCACAAAACAGATACACACAAATAAACAGAGTTACAGCAGCAGCAGCTGAGTTCCCGCTATTCAACACCAAAAGACTTTCCAGGGACTGGAGTGGCATTTTACGAGCCCAACACCTGGGCAGGGACTGGGACATGGAAACAAGATGTAGCAGATTGTTACCTCAGGAAGCTTTTATCTTAGATAAACTCTATTTATATATACACATATAAATAAATATATTCTTTCTGTATAAATCATACAGTTTCAAGTCAGCATTAACATACCTAGGACGAGTCAGAATTCTCAGTTTCCTTTTAAGTTCCTGATGTTGACTTGTTGTTAAGGAATATGATTTTCTTTGGAAGACACACACCCACACCCCAAGCAAACAAAAAAACACCGAGCAAGAATTTCACAGAGCAACAAACGGGGTTTCAGTCCTTCCCTTTCCCTTGGATTATTTACAAATCCACCTGTTGCTGAAGAAACACAATAAAATGAAATAAAAAAGAAAGGAATTAAATAGGCCTAGCTGTGGCAATCCAAATAGTGCCATTCATTACATGTAATGGTTGTATTAGAAAATTTATAGTATTTTATTTTTAAAATATCTATGGGCATCACCAAAAAAAATGTAACTGTAGTACACATGTACTTGTAAACGGAAAATAAACTTTGAAACATCTCAGATTCCACGCTGCTGCAGCAGCAAACCCAAAAGCCCTTCAGGGAACCTGTCACAGTTCAATAATTTTAAATGATTTCTTGCTGCGTTAAAACGGATTGTCAAAGTGAACACTGTTAGTTTCCCTGGCAGGGCAGACGGCAGGAATGCAGTGATAGCCGTTACAACAGCATCCCCGCATCCCAGGCCGGAGCCGCCTCCTGAGGGGAGCTCGCACGGGCCCGGGCGCTCTGGGGATAAAAGTTTCCATGGAAAACGCGCTCTGAGGGAGCCCAGGAACACCAGGCTCCCTGCCCAGCTCAGTGCTCCCCACTGCGGGCCCCGGCGGAGACCGAGCGCTCCTTCCCAGAGACCCCCGGGAGGAGCCGGAGCGCCCCTGAGGGCCGGGAGCGGCTGGCCCGGAAGGGAACCGGCGGCAGCGGCGCGCTCGCCTTCCCCCGCCCCGGCGCGGGCCCTGCCTCTCCCGCCAGGATATTCTCCGCCCGCAGCCGCTGCACCGTCTCGTCCCGGTCGCGCAGCCGCTCGTAGAGCTGCAGCAGCGGGTCCGGCTCGTCCAGCGCGGGCGGTGACGGCGGCCCGGGCTCGCCCTCCAGCTGCCCGAAGAGCTCGCGGTCCCCGAAGTCCACCTCCGCCGCCATCTTGGCCGCCGCAGGAAGGGCGGGGCGGGGGCAAAGGGCGGCGGGAAGCGCGGGGCGGGAGGGACGGCGCACGCTGCGGACTACAACTCCCAGCATGCCTCGCGACGGCGAGACACGGAGGTGAACGGCTGCGGGGCGCGATGCACGCTGGGAGGTGTAGGCGGCGCGGCGCACAGCCGGCTCTGAGGCGCTTGCCGTACTCACAATGGAGGACGCGCTCCTGCCTCCGGAACCGGCAGCGCTCCCGGTTCTGGAGTCTCTCTTCCTCTTCTGAGAAAGGGTGAGCGGTGCAGAGAGAGGGGGCAACAGCAGCGTGCAGGCCAAGAGTGTTTGAATTAGAGTGTCTGCAGTAAGGCCCCACACTGCAGTATTTCAGGCAAATCCTACTTCAAAATAACCAAAGCAAAACCAAGATCTGAAGTTTTCCTCCTGAAGTTTTCCCCTCTCTTAACTGGCTTACTGGGAGTTTGGCCCGTAAGACAAATTACGAGGTCTTAGAGAAAAAAAGTCTTTATTATTAACCAGTTTTTTTGCACTGGATTATGTGCCTATTGGCCCAGACCGCTAAATAACATCTACACAATGTTTCTTTTCATGTTTCAAGAATTGAAAATAACTGTACAAGGTTAAAGTACAAAAGTACACAAGACAGTGGACACGAAATATCCATGTATGAGTTCATCCCATCTGCTGCTTGGTTTGAAAAGTAGAACTTTAAACTAAAAAATACTGTCCTCTTCTAGTTCTGTCAAGTTTAATGGAAGTGGGTATAACCTGATTACAACACTAACACCAGTATCACTAATCTGATATTTACAAAAAAAATTGTATTTTTCAATAAATTAAAGTCAATGCAACACCCATGCAAGCTAGAATGCTAGCTTTTTGGTGAACAAGGACCCAACATGTGAACAAGAACCTTCCACAGTCCCAAACTTCACAACTGCCTTTAAACTCTTTCTTTTCGTTTTCAAACTGCATCCATTCCTCGCATGGAAGATGTGAACCCCAATCCCATTCCTCTTTGCGTGTGAGTCTGTGATCTTGCCATTTCATACTGTGCATCCAGGTTTCTGAACACCTCCTCCTGCTGCTTCAGGGTTTTGTAACTCTCCTCGTCCACGGAGCTGCAGCCAGCTTCATCCTCGCTCTGGAAACAGAACACAAACATCAGCTCTGGGCACGTCGGGGCTCACAAATTCTTGCAAGAATAAAAATTCAAGCATTTGGGTTTATTCCTGCAACATTCTAGCACAGCTTTTCTCTGTCAAGAAACACAGAGACTTTCATCCAGTTGCTTTCTGAATTAAATTCAAATAAATACTTAAAAGTTCTTAACTACGTCAGGTTAACTTAAAATCTTTACTGGCTACGGCACACTAAAATAAAAAGAGAAATCACTATCCTGCAATTAATAATCTTAATTACATATTCAGAATTCTTTACCTTAATGCCCATCAGTTTTCTGAATTTGACATTTTGGTCCTTGTTTCCAAAATTTAGCTTTTCCCATATTTCTGCAGACTGTGATTTATCCTGTTCAGGTTAAAAAAAAAAGAAAAGATGTGTCACCTTTTTACGTAAGATTCCACTAATAGCACAATAGAGCAGCAAGCAAAGAAACAGGGCTAAAGATGAGCCCGTTCTGCATCACAGGTGGAAGTAAAAGGTTTCCAGATCTGACATTCCTCCT
>VYZT01007642.1:41339-72719 GCA_013400735.1 Pomatostomus ruficeps | reverse complement strand
TGAAAAAAGATAAAATGACATCTCATGTCCTTGAGAGATTTAAAGCCTTGCATTTAGCTATATCTAAAGAAAAAATTTATTCCAGGGGACCCAATTATGGTATCTTTATCCCTGCAATACAGTTAAAGCATGTCTCCATTTCTGCGGTGTAGAAGGGACCTAAATTCTCCCTTCAACCATGCTAAAGCCTCTTTATTCAAGGTTATAACATGGTTTGGGAATATGATTGAGGCTTTTGACACAGCAGAAACGATTGTCCTTTAACTGTATTCAGGTCGTCTTTGAAGCTGCCCATGGAACAGAGCCTGTGACCTTCATGGGAGCACAGATACCCTTTGACACGCTGTTTTGTAATGTCATGGTTTAATTGCGAGGGTCACTTTGGTTGCCAACAAATTTGAAGGCCAAGGGGGACCCAGTAATGTTGTGTTGTATGTGAGGTGACAATGAGTACAGCTCCTTGAACTGAATCTATTATAAAGGCCTTGTGGTGTAATGTGAGGGACAAGCAGAAAGTTTGTAAATTTATATCTAATTAACTAGAAGTCAAAAAAGGAAAAATTTGCAGTCTGAGCTCCCCTACAGTGGAAATGGATGTGGAATAGACAATGAGGAGGAAACTGATGTCTTCCATCAAGTAGAAGGCCGGCCTGTGCAATCATGTTCATTCTACAGAGTTTGAGGGGAAAAAAATACAGATTTTGTCATGTTAAAACCTTTCATGAAGCTATACCAATTGGGGTTTCTCTAATTGTTCAATAGGGTGAAAAATACTTTTTGAGTAAGGCAGAAAACAAAGGAACATTTTGTTCTGACACTTTCTGAGCAAACCATATCATATTTATAAAGCTTTTTTTCATATTGTCCTTCAGTTCCATGAAAAAACTTCCAAGTATGTTTTAAATGGATTAATATACAAGACTGCATGTATTTCCTCAAAATGAAAACTTTCATTTCGTTTCAATATTGTTGAACTCTTCTATTTGCTCAAAAATGAATTTAAATTTAAAATTCCCACTCACATGCTTTAGCAAATTATTTAAATGAAAGAAACACTATTTCAATAAAACAAAAGTGTATTTACCACAATTAATGACAGAAGGCAGTAGCTACAGCTCTCACTTAAAGTACTCTTAGCCATGTTGACTAATCTGTCAGAATGCATGTATAATGCTATAGGAAGCTTCATCAGTTTCTGTTTCTGAAGAAGGTAGGCCCTACAGAAGAAGTTGCTTTCCTGTAACACCAGTGCCACAGAATATTGATTAGTTTACTTGAAACTGTGCTAGCAGATTTCTTAGGACTTTCCTAGCAGAAGCAGCTGAAGATTCAGGTACTCTGTGGATTCACTGGGTCTTTCCACCTTGGTGCTGGCACATCTATTCATGCATATTTGTATATCACAGGTACACACATAAAAAATATCATTTAGCTGAACAAAGAAGAAGAAAACGAATGCTCTTCAGCCCCTTCCATGCACAGCTTAATGTCCTCTTGCAACTTTATTCTTAAGCAAAGAATAAACAAAACTAAATGTACAATGCTACATCACTAAGATCAACTTAATGATGTTTGACAACCTGCCAAAAGGCAAGGAAGAGGGACAGGACAACAGACTGTAAAACTGCACAATAGCTACTGCTGATCTGCCAAAAAATATGTTCAGCTCTTCTGGGAAAAGGTTTGGCTTAGCACAAAAGTGATGCTGTTGTGCTCTCCATGAGTTGTCTCCAGAGAGTTGGTGGGATTTGCATGTGATGAAAAATAGCCTCAGATTATCCTGCCAGAGAAATAAAAAGGGATAGAAGGCTTGGCTGGAGTATTGAAAATTAATAAGGTCCCTGTAAAAATTAATCAGTCCTGCCTCTTCATCCTGTCCTCTAACATGAGGAATAAAGTACATTTTACTGAACTGCAGTACTGAAAACACAGGGGGCCAAACAGAGCTGAATAGTATTTAGCCGCATATGTCAGTCACCAAATATCATGATCAAGAAAGCTTGTCACAATGGGGAAGAGTTTCAGTAGAGTAACTTCATGAATTTTATAGTAAACATTTATGCCAGAGCAAGTGAAATTGGTAGGAACAGTAACCCGGAGTACCAGGCTGAGCAAAGATCACGGTCCACTGAAGATTGAAGCCCTCAGCCTGGTCAGTCTCACCTGTGTGAAGTCAGTAGCCCCTGTCTGTGCTGGTCACACCAGCCCACTGCTCTGCCTCAGCTCCCATGTGTGCTGCACTCACCACCAGCTGCCAAGAAAACCCCCAAGGCTGCCCCAGTGGTTACAGAGATCTCTCGTTTCCCATGCTAAAACACGAAGCAGATAAGAAGAGACTTGTGTAATGACACAGCTTTACACCAAGGCAGATGCACACACTCCTACTCCCAGGAGGGAGCATGCTGGGTGGGGCTGGCTCCTGTCAGAGAGAGCACACAATGTTTCCACAAAACATATTTTACAGTATGGCTTTCCCTGGAGAAACATACAGAGACTCTTACATGCTAACTGCTCGATCTTTAAAACAAGCAAAAGCAAACACCCCCCCAACAAACAAAACAAACACTATTCTAGCTATTTATTTCTTCTCCAGGATGAGACAGGAGTGGGGAGAGGGGGGAGGGATTAAGGGTTTTTTCCTTTATGGTAAGGCATTGGGAACAGCAAGGGATAGAGCTATTCACAATGTGAAATAAATGTGCAGCTGTGTATGGTAGTAACTGGTAATAGACAAGAGACTATAAAGGGTGATGGGCTGGGGAAGGCGATAGGGGAAGAGAGCCTAGTTTACTGAGTGGGGAGAGAGGTTTTGGGAGCCCTGACAGAAGCAGTGGAAAAAGGAAGAGGAATTGTAGTGGAAAGGAGGGAGATGGAAAGATAATGAGAATTTGGGAAGCAGGAAGGTAGTTAAACCTATTCAAGACAGCAAGAAGTAGAATGGAAAGTGAGAAGAGGAAATGAGATTGAGAAGCTCTCACTGATGCATGTCAGAGAGAGCATGTAAGAAACTAAAAGGAGAAAAATGAGGAAAACAAGATGATTACAGGTGTGTCTGATACAGCTTAATAGCAAGTATAAATCATTTTGTTTATATATATATGTGCATATGCATGTATATATGTTAAATAAAATAGGGCATTCCCTATCTCTGAAGTATTTCCTTCATGGTTAGGGTCTCCCTTTTAGGGCTATAGAATGTGATAAGGAAAACTATATGGAACAGACACTTCATGGCTGATTCCATCCCTTTATCTCTCCCTGCAATTCAACATCTTTCATTTTGAATGATAGTTTTGGCGGATTTGCACAACCATTTGCGACTCTGGATTTTTCATGTGCGTGCCAGTGCAAACCACTCCATGCTACATAGGGATAACTGGTTCTGACAGCCTCCAGGTAGGGTTTCTTCCCTCTCCATATCCTCAGTATGTAAATTAGATCCCTGCTAGATGTCCACAGATGATGTGAAATTGAGACAGATTACTTGTCGACAAACAGTTCCTGCTTGAACTATCGCCCCACTGCAGAACATAGGGAGTTTAGAGTAAAAAAAATATCGAAATTCAGGTCACCTTTCATTTTGGTCCTACCAAGAAAAAAACCAAACAGACAAGAAAATTATACTGACAAATCCAATCCTGGTTTGCTCGATCTGTATTTATTGGGTTCTGAAAATAGATGGAGCATTCAGAGCTCTGCCATGCACTAGCAGCAGGCAAAGTTCATTCACATCAGATCTTTCCCTACTCGTCTCCCCTTTGGACAGTATAATGTAAAAGCCACATAAATAGAAATAAAGCTTTAAAAAGCCTGCAAAAATCCCCAGCAATATTTTGGCAACCTTCGTATGCCTCTCAAATCTGAAAACTTTCTTTTAAGCTGTAAGTGGAAGTTTCTGAGTGCTACAACCAATTTGCAAAAGAAAATAAACAACTCTTAGTCTTGGTACATAGACTCAGAATATTCATAGAAGACAATATTTTGGGCTATGTGATCAACTCTGCTTTTCAGAGTTCAGACATGAAATGTACATTATCATTACATCAGAAATTTAGTTGAGATATCCCTGCTTCAGTAACCTTTGCATACTTAGCTGCCTGCTCCACGGTGTGTTCAGACAATATCCCAACTTGATAACCTGGTTTCTTTTACTTTGCTCTAGTGTTATATAAGGGGTTTTTTAATATATAAGTTTATATGTTTATATTTTATATGCTTTGTTTAGAACCTTTGGCCACATAGTTTATTCATAAATAATCACATCTTAACAGAAGAAATCTGAACTGGTATGCCAAGTGCTTCTTACACAGTTACACCTCAATGCAAAATATTACACAGGCATAAAACTATGCTAAAGGAATGTTAGTGTTTTAAAGTCACTCAGAATTGAGGCAGTAAAATAAATTACAACTTTATTTAGATTTGTGAATCAACTGCTATATGTAGTGATAGCCTTTCATATCATTACCTTTACTGAGTTTTCATAGGACTCCTGCTCCACTTGCATATAGGCTGTGATGTGCCCTGGAAATGAGTTGAAAATCCATGGTGAAATTGCATCTTTTCTCCCAGCATCCTTGCTTCTTTGTTGTGGAAAATCAGAGGTATCAGAAGAATGAAACATGGGGCAAAGAAAGATGAGATAATCTTGTGGTTAAGGAAGCTGAAGGACACCTAGAAATTCTAGAAATTCTAACATAGTCTCACTTATATCCACAGTGCCAGCATGATATTTTGACCAGAAATGTTTATCTGTTTCGGTATGACTCTTTTTTTTTGAAATAGTATGGTTTTAAATTTTGGTCCTGGAATTTTATCAGTAGGAGAGCTGCTATTTGACTAAGTAGAAGTCTGCACAGCACTGCAAGCTTCTTACTTTGATCTCATTGAAAGTCATTCTCCCACTTATTAAATACTACACTGAACTCACACAAGTGTTGAGAATTATTATTTATGAAACATTAAGAAAAAATATATAGCAGAGCTGACATAGAAAAAGGCCTAAAGAATTCATTGTTCAATTAAAATTTGGGTCTCGTTAAATATGAGTTGCTCATTCATGATTTTCAAAGCAGAAGTGCCAGCATCTGCAGAATCAGTGTTCTCAATGAGCAAATATCCATTACTTCAACATTTTTCAATTGTTTCTCAGGGAAAATCTAAACAATATATCCCTTCAGCTTTAAACCATATAATGTGGAATACTGTCTTAAAGGAATTGTAATTTGGGGCTGCATATGGTCCTATGCTAATAAATTAAGCAGCTGCCAGGAATGTTCCTAGACACTAAAACGTTATTATCTGTGTCATAAAATTGTAAAAATATTTCTTGGCATGATTTTGGCCTCAGCCAATTAGCACTCTTCCCAAACAGTTGCATGGGCTAGGGACCAGTCCTAGTAGGCAGACAGAGTGTGGCTATCCTGTTTTGAAAGGTAAAAGAGTTTTGCAGCATGTTTGGATGCCATTCTGTGTCTGTTGGTCTCCGTAACAGACAGTGACCTTGGGCCAGTTAATTAGAAGTATAAATATAGCCATGAGAACCAGGGTGCCAGGCCAGATTATCTGCCCAAACATATTGTTTGTTTTTCCTTCTATATAAGCACATTGTCGCATTATGAGATCCAATGGAATATCAATATATGGAGTATTCCATGGAAAATACCACTTTTTCAGGGGGCCTGAAACTTTAGTCTAACTCTCATGACACAGGAAATCACTGCAGGGTAATCTGTTTTAATGTAGGTAATTTTCCCGTGAGGGGAAAAAAGGGAGGCAAGACCAATTTGTATAAACAGGTCACACCCATTTCCAGTGTGATTTGGACTCCATAAAGACTTTCCAGCCCACTTTTGTTTCATTTTACAGTTTTGAGTTAAACATTGCCTGAGAGTAGGTAAGGGGTGGGCAACTACCAGTCTGCACACAACAAAAACATTGATGTTCAAGGGCATGCAGATGTTCTTCTACATTAAACCCATGGATGAGTGCAAGTAAAATAAATTTTACCCAATGAGGAAAATGCTGGATTGGTAAAATCTAGCAAGAGGGTGAAACCACAGTTGAAATGAAAGGTTTTCAGTATCATTTCTCTTCAGAGCAAAACAGCAGAGAAGCTTACCTACTAGTGCAAAGTAATGCCCCAGGCTGGCAAGGGAGGTGCACAGGCACTGTTCCTGGCTCCCACACAAAGGAATGGTCATTACTCTCACCAGTTCTGACACCCATGACATGGAACACAGCAAAGCTTACATCGTCTTTCTTCTTATGAAATCCAAAGGACTTTCTTAAGGATCTTTTCCAACCCAATGAATCTATGAGTCTGTGAATTCATCTGATAGACAATGAGGAGAAATCCACATGTGCTTCTTGGGAAGGTCTGTTCAGTAACTGTAAGATTTATTTTTTTTGAAACCCTGCCTTATCTTCACCATTTCTGTGTGCTCAATTATTCTCATCCCTTCATGAGGGATAAGTCATTCTCATCCTGTTCTATTTTCTTTCTTCTGACCTCACATTCTTTCTTAATTTGCCTTCCAAATGAAAACCTGTCCTTGAAGGAGCTCTTCAAGTTAACTTCCATTGTTGTGCCCACCATAACAGCCATCCTCTTCTTCTCTTTGCTCCTTCAGAATTGTTGCTAGCAGCTGTGCTTTCAAGATTGTCTTCCCTTCATGTCTTCACTTGAGCAGAATTTTTTCACAGCTGCTATCTGCTCCTCAAGCTCACAGTCCCCTTCACCCACGCTTTTTGCCAGTCCTCATTGTTCTCTTTGCTGTGCCTGCCCTTAGGTGCTATCCTTCCTCCTGTCTTCCTCATCACTGACCCCTCAGAGTCTCCACTGTGCCTGTAGTTGCCCATGTTTCCCTCCTCCATTGACAACTTCATGTTTCTCAGCAGACCTCTCCTGAAAACAGATGCAGTTTTGGAGCAACCTCATCAGGCTCACCTGCCCTTTCTGGTGCCTGATACCATAATGACAAGATGATGCTGGTCTGCAGGTGGGCACAAGCAGCTGCTATCAAAGCACTGTGGGGTCATCAGGCATAACAAAATGTGTAATGTACAGAAGTTATTCCTCACTAGACTGTCAGCAGCAGCCTCTTTTCCTGGTTCTGTATTTCACCCAGTGCAAGCGACAGATGAGACTTAACAAGTGAAGCCAGTATTATATGCCCTTTTCTGTCCTTATCATTAAGATGTTATGGACAGAAAGAAAACAGATTGCAAGGCATGACTCAGGCTTTGTTTACTTTCTGCTGTCCAGACCAGACCTAGAAGTTTGCAAGTGCATTAAAATCTTTCATTCTTCCCTTTGCTTTTCCTACCCAGCTAAGGGACACACTGTGTGGGCACTAAGACATTTGCAGGAGGCATTCATGAGTTATTTTTACTTTCAGTCAAGTCTTGTATAGGAGACATACCACAGGCATATGCAGAAATGAGAACCTTTGCTGAAAGAATTTCATTCTTGGGAAAAAGATACATCTTCCCTCCTGTGCAAATATCCAGATTAATTTTTCAATTACTGTTTCTAAGAACATGAAATTTTGAATAATTTTTTTAAGATCTCTATTACTTGAAATTGGAATTTATCCTTCTGTTCTGACCAAAAAGCCTGCAATGTCACATGCTTGTCTGAAGCCTATGCAGGTCTCCTGTGCTCACTTCTCTAGTTTGGTTGGTACCTCACCCACTGCAACACAGCATCAGAGCCTGTGCCCGGCTGCACAGCCCAGTGTGCCCATTGTAACAGGTCAGTCCAACTTCATGTGATCCATCATCCAGCTGAGCCTGGCATGTGTGGCCACACTGCAGGAGGGAGATCCCACCGGAGGAAGGGTGCCACTGAGGGAGGCCTTATGCTCAAAGAATCCCCCAGTGAAGTCAGAGTCTCCAGCTGCAGCCAGCTGCTGTTCTCCTGGGTAAGTGGACTTGCCAAACATGTCCCTGGCACACAGTACAGTCTCACAGGTGGAGAATGAAGAACCTCTAAGGTCTGAAGTTAATTATCTCCAGACTGGAGACTACGAGGTGCTACTGTCTCAGGGCTGAACTACAAAATAAACTTCACCATTAGCATCAAAGAGAGAACCTGCTCAGCAGCATCCCACTGTGATCATGTGCTGCTATCAGTCAGGTGGCATTGGTTCAAATCAAAATTGGTAGTTCTCCATCAGTAATTTACTATAGAACATTACTGTTCATTAAAATTATCCCTTTTGTTCCCAGAGAAATAAAAGATATCTTCCCCCTGGAGTTCCTCAGTTGTTAGCCAACATAAGGGATTTCATGCCTTTGCCAAGGCCAGCCTGAGCTTTTCTCAAAGCACTGAGCCACAGCTGGAAGTTGCCTGGCCTACATGGTGCAAAGGCCTTGGGTTTTGGACAAAGGACAGCTCTGCACATTAGCAGAGCAGCTGATACAGTCTCTGGCATTTATTTATGATAAAGGAAAGGAGCAGAATGGGTGTAGGATAACAGGTAACAGCAGCTTATGCTGTTTTGTGAATATTAGAGCATTAATAGCTGCATTTTTCTAGTATGTATCCTGGGGCTTTTATTAGTAAGGCTGTGGAAAAAAAGACACCTTCCTATTATTCCAACTGGTATGCTTAGACAGATTTTCAGGTATCAAAGCCTTTTTGTGTTACTTTCTTCTCATCTTCATGAAATGAAATACAAGAGAAGAAAAGCAGTGTGTTATAATAAAGGCCCCAAGCACCACACAAATTGAGATCGCTTGGCCATACACTCAAATCAAAAAGTTGCACAATGAAGAATGTTTGGGTGTGCTCCCTTATATCAGCTCTGAGCAAGGACTTTGAGATGGTCTTTCACTGCAGGATCACCTGCTGTTTTTCCTGCAGAACCCTGTTCATCCAAATCAGGCAAGGAAAATCCCCCCTACTTCAACTTATTTCTGGCATACTAAAGCTGTTTTCAGTGTTTCACTTTTCCACTTCACATTATGTTAATGTACTTCTCCTGCACATTAGGGAGATTCCCCGCCTCTTCTTTCATAGCACTGTCACTCCAGGTTTGAGGAACACCAAGGCGCTCATCACCTGAAAGGTCCTTAAAATGTAGCCTTAATATACTGTTTCTGTCCAAGATCCTGGAAAATTGCACTTCAGCTGCAGTCACACCTCAGTGGGAATGCCAGTTTCAATCCATTTCAGGGAGGGCTTTGGAAACCTTTCCCAGCCCCAAAACTGCTTCGCCAGCTGTTTACTCCCTGCTGGAAAGCCGCAACCATCTCTCACCTGTCTCTTGGTCTCTTGGACTCCTCCACAGCTCTTGACAGGGAAACTGGGCAACTTTGTTCTGCTCACTTGGTCACTTATGCAGATCAGGTGCTTCTCATGAAGGGGTTCGATTGTCAGCCTTCTCAGTCCTGATTTTGCCTGTTTGTATGTTTGGGAGTATCGTCATTGTAGTTACTTCAACGTCTATCCTTCAGCCCCATGCTGTTTAATAGCTTTAAATATGCTGCTTTTGTGGTGTTGTTTTCAATTGCTGCACTTTCTCATGTCAGTTCTCTGTAGCTGCAGCTCAGTTATTCTGCCTCATACCAGCATTGCAACCTCAGCGACAGAGTGTGGCCTGGGATGTCTCTCAGCAGAGACCTTGCAGAGGTCAGACACGAATTACATCTGAGCATCAACAAAAGACAGATTGCCATTCTGAGTCCCTGTAAATACTCATTGTGATCATATATTATCACCCACTCTATCCTTCCAAAGGACGTGAATGTATTTTCAAGCCTTTATCAATTAAGCCTCAAAATATCTCATTGAGGTACAGCAAATTAGGTGATAAAAGGATCAATTTACCTAACACTGATATGCACCTACTTCACAAATTAAATAGCACGTCACAGCTATTCAACAATGCACATTTAAATCCCTAAATGATGGACTACAGCCACAAATGAGGAAATTAACTCCTGCACTGCAGCAGTGTCTGGTTCATTTAGCAACAGCCTCAGCCAAGAGTTCTTGTAAGTGAATTCTCTTAGGTGAGAAAAAAATCCACTAAATAAGATTGTGAAATACATGTGAGAAAGAGCCTTATCTCTGCTAGCCTTATCTCTGGTGGATGACTAGACCCCCAAATCTACCCATCAGTTGGTTACCTAAATTCTCCTTTATGAAGATTGCCTTCCTCTGTCAATATTAAGACTGCAATGATGGAAAAATTGTGCTACCTTACACAGCATTGTTTATTCTTTGATTACTTCCTCTAAATCCAGCAGTTAAGATAAATTTCAACCAAAGGATAGAGGTGCATACTAGATAGTGGCAGGTATATGTATATTGTGTTTGGAGGTTTATACACATATGCATTCTGATATAGATAATATAAATACAAACACACATATCTACGTATGTGCCTATATACAATTATTTGCTATATATTTGCTCCGTAAGGAAGGTATATTTATGTACTGTACACTGAGTGAAGCAGTCAAGTGTTTGAATCTGGCATTATTGGTGAGATTTCTTGAGGTTGCCTGATGTCAAGGGAAAATGTGGCAAGGAGGTGGCAAATCATTTTGTTTATGGAGCACGATGCAAAATCTTGCTGGTTTTAGACTTTAAAACGTTATTAGGAGCAGAAAGTTCTCTTCAGAAAATACCAAAATTTAAGAGTCCGGGAACCAGACTATAATGGGATGGGTTTTTTCGTTGCAGTAACAAGGCATTCTAAGGTTCAAGTTTCACATTGTTTCCAGAAAAAAATAAAGTAACACACCTTCTAGAGAAGCTGTGAGCATCAAGAAAACCCAGATGTGTTTTTCTCAGAACTTTCAAGCTCTGTGCAGAAAGCAGAATGACCATACATTTATGATGCTTTCTCCACAGAAGGGCCACCCTACATTTGTAAACCCAAGAAACCAAGGCCACCCAAGTGACTATTTAGATAAATTGAAGAAAAATTCAGACAGCTTTCCATCTGATTTCTGTCAGAAATCCTTTCTCTAGCTTATTGGTAGTTCATTACATGGCATTTCTGAGAGATATTTCTGTTTCAAAGAATTGACAACTTCTGGTGCAAGCATGTCTCATTGGAAAATTTCCAACTGCTTTCCTAGTTTCTTCTTGACAATTATGATAATATGGCAATTTCTTCTTTTAGAACCCTGATCATTTAGCACTAGAGTAAATAAGGAGTAATATTATTGGAGTATTTAATTTTAAGTTGGCAGAAAATTGTTATGGGGAAACTGAGGCTCTACTCTCCCTTTGGACTCCTGGCTGAATGTCTGTGAGGTATTGCTTCTATCATTTAGAAACATTGGTAAATATGGTCTTTAAAAAAGAATGATATAAAGATTAGATTACATGTTTGGTGACCTTGGAGTCTGATTACAATTCTGTCTTGATTCTCTGCTAATTTATCAGCAGGTTCTTGTTTATACACAATGCAACTGCTGCCACAGATATCTGGTGTGGTCTTGGCCAGCGTACTGCTTTATAAATGCATCTTGGTGACACTGAGGCTTCAAAAGTCATTTTAATTGCACATGTGGCCAGCCACCTTCCTAAGCGTCTTCCCAGCTTCACTGAATTTATCCTAATACACCGAGTACCAGGAAAAGTACCTCTATTGTTCCTATTTCTCAGGTGGGAGAAGAAAAACATCCTCTTTCTTTGCTGGTCCATCAGTCACTGATGCTGCCTGCAATCAGGCTATTGACTGCTGAGCAGTGAAGAGCTCTTACTCGGCACTGTCAAGGCTCCTTTGTTTTGTGTTAGCGAAATGCTCAGTGAAGCAGAGGCTGGCTCCTCAGCCCAGCGCTTGTGCTGTGCACGTGCGGTGTGGAAAGCCAAGGTGTTTGGCTTCTGGCAAGAGAAAGTGGGGTGGCTCTCCCATGAGCTTTCAGAGGCAGGCTCCTGGAGCAGAGAACTAGAGCACCATAACCCACTGACTCAGGTATTCTTGGAATTCAGATCAAACCTCCAGCCAGAACCAGAAAGAACAATTGCTACTAAGTGTATTCATTAGCCAGCAAGCTACCGGCTGCTTGTTGAGAAAACAAAAAATTATATCCATCATTGACAGAAAGTTCTACATTTAGTCTCAAAATTCAGTCCTCTCAACAACAACAAAAAAAAATCAGTAACTTTTCAGAACATTTTTAAATTAATAATTTTTTAAATTTTAAAAAGAAAAAACACCAGCTTTTCTTTTCCAATTGTAAATTTCCCATCTGTTTCAGCTCCACTCAAAACACAGACATTCCTATATCCAAGAGGGGTAAGGTCTGAACAATCCTCTCCTAAAACCAAAAATATAATCATAGAATCATTTAGGTTGCAAAAGACCTTTAAGATCATCAACTACATTTCTCAGGCTCTGTCTTATTTTCTTACGGGGTAGAAGTTTGTTAATTTTTTTGGCTGTGGGATACATTTTTATACTAAATACCAGTCTCAAATGGATAAGCCTATAACAGTCTGGTCACTGTGCAGAATATCATGGTGGAAAAACTGGTGCGATAAATCCTTCCAGAGAATTTGAAACAAATTGATTTGAAAGCCCCCTAGTACTCTTGGAGGGTTTAGGTCCAATACAGTGCACTTTAGAAGCATGGGAGAAGAAATAGGTTTCTTTGGTCCTGTGTAAAAAAATCTACCCAGAATGTATACGTGTAATAAGACTGCTAACAATTTACTCATCATTAGGTTTTTGTATTCCAATTTAGAAATTTCTTATTGACTGATGCCAAATCCTGGAGATAAAATTTCCTCTCACTTTTCATTTTCCGTGTGAATAGCTGATAATCTGATGCTTTACAGAAACCTGTCTGGGTCCCTAACCCTGGACAGCTTTTG
Organism: Pomatostomus ruficeps; assembly: GCA_013400735.1. Taxonomy (NCBI): domain Eukaryota; kingdom Metazoa; phylum Chordata; class Aves; order Passeriformes; family Timaliidae; genus Pomatostomus; species Pomatostomus ruficeps. Next base: position 59,878 of record VYZT01007642.1, on the reverse strand, counting down.
TGCTCCACTGTCAATTCCTCTGAGCACTATAGCTGCTATGCATGAATGCTGTAATTTTACAGCATGACCTGCAGAGAGGAACAGAGGCAACTGGAACCTGTTAGACCATGAACTTCATTTTCTGAGGACCTACAGCTCCTGTTGAAGCTGTGTATGTTGGCAATTTCTGAAAATGAGAGCTCCTCCCCCACCTTTTTATAAGAAATTTTGACAAAAGCCTCTGGGGTTGGAGTATTGTTTCAGAAAGGCTGATAGTTAATAAACCTTGTCAACTCTGTCTCATTCTTCTAATCACATTTTACCGTGTGTTTTGGTTCAGTTTTTAATCTCAATGGTTCTCTCTCCTCCTCTCTCTGCCTCTATTTTTAGCTTTATGACTGAAAGCCCTTGTTGGGAAATATATACACATGCATCACTTGCAGGAAAGTGAAATGTGCTTCTGCCACTATTTTTTTAATTTACAGCACATATTACTTTTTTTTTTTCTGGAAAGCTTTACTGTAAAGCATTACCCTATGTTCATAAGTGGAAACCAAAGCTTATTTGTTACAGATACACAAACATTTTCAAAAGCAGATTCTTTCTTCTAATAAAGAACAGATGCACCCAACTTTGTCTAACTGCTGAATCTAAGGATGCAGCCACTATGAGTCCTGACAAGCTGTAGGACTGCATTCTGTGTTTTAGGAAGTCCACTAGCAGAAATCAATATAGCTGCAATCAATCCAACTATGTTAATTATCATTAGATGTAAATCAGGAGTCCATGTTCTCAATCCCCTTCTCTAAACCTGGGAAATCTTCCTTATATTAATCAAGTTAATGATGTAAGAAAGTAACCTGTGTGAATACATAATTCAGTTGAGATCAGTTTCAACTGGGTTATATTAATAAATGCCATAAATACAACACTTGTAAATAACAGGACTGCACTTACAGGCAGCAATGCATGTGCTGCAGTAATAGGTTCTGTAATTCAAAAACATTACAGAGCAATACATGTAAACAACTGATTTAATACAAAGTAGTAAAATCAATGAAAACTTGATGATTTCTTGATTGTGTAATGCATTTATGAATGTGTCAGATCACTGTGAGTGCTTGAGCTCCAGCTCAGTGGAATTCATTGTGATGCCTACACAAAAGGTGTGTTTCTTCATCTACAGCTGCGGCAGATTGTGTTTTACGTTTTGGTCAACCTGGGGCAAGCCAGCCAAAGTAACTACTGCAAATGTGTGCAACAGTGATGCTAATTTTGGACATCTATAATCAAACCCATGATTTTAGATTGAAAAGCGAATTAGTTTATCAGTTTAATATAGATGCTGCAAATCTGTACCCTGCCAGGCCATTTGGTCCTGCCTGAGTGAGTCTAGTGACTGCTCAAAAACACCACGTTATGTGATAAGATGAGCTTTGCTTGTTGCCTTTATTCAAGAGCCACCATGCAGCTGGTATAAAAAGGTCATGCTAAAGTGAAAGGGTCAGGTTAAATGTTCCTGTAAACTACCCTTCCCCTGAACAGGCTTAAACCAATAAGAAGTTTTCCTAGATGCATGTTCTTCTGGTGCCACTGAAAATCAAGCTGTAAATCCATCTCTGAAAAAAACAGCTGTTGATCTTCTACTCAGTTGAATAACTAGTTCATACAGATGTTGAGATGTGAAAGACAAAACTCTGAATGGCAAAGTCAGCACAAGTTGGGTGGAAAATATAGGGAGGACCAAGGGCAATTGTGGAAAAGTTGTGGTTTGCTAGAGCATGAAGCAAAAAAATTATCTATCTTTTCATGTTCACTGTTGAATGTACACACAGACATTAAAAGATCTGATGGCTGCAATCTGGTCTAACCTTTTATCTCTGAGGAGTGATCTAATAACTCACTCTGGGCTGTAGCAGTTATGAGTTATCACTTTTCTCACTCGCGAAGATGAATGCAAACATCGCCACAGCTCTCAGCCATCATGCATTCTGCAATTCTGTCTGTGAATAAATAAGCTATGTTATTAAATTAATAACAAAATTTGGCCTCACTTAAGTTACAGCAGGGGATGTAGTTTTCTTTTTCTCTCTTTATTAGTAAATGAGAATTTGTAGCTGCGTGAGTGTTAATCACAAGGCACTAAGTGCCTGCTCACATCATCTCTGTATGCTGATGCAAATGAGCTGATAGGAAACTACATATTTTAGATTATAACTATTTTTGAGAAAAGTAAAAGCCTACATTTCATACAGGAAAGCAAACTAAATTTCAGTTGCTCTTCTGCAGCAAGTAGGCAGCAGAAGCTTTTCCCTGTAAAAAAATTAAACAGTTAAACCATAAAACACATTTTTAGTACAGTACCAGTAAACTCCACAAAAGTTGTCATGACAGCATTTAATGACTGATTTGATGTGTAACATTTGCACATTGGCCCACCCAGAGTTTGCTTTGGATCATTAAATAACTGTGTTATTAGTTGTTGCTAATAACCAGTCTTACGTGCATTATTTGATAATATATACCTTCTGTGTATCTCATAGGCAGCTAAGCATAAAGGCAAGACTGAGTGGAAAACAGATCACCAAATTCTATCAATTTCACTGCTGTAATAATTCTGATGCATACTGTAATTAGGAAAGACAACCAGTTTTTCTATATTTAAAACAAATATCTGTTCCTGCAGTTTGAAGTGAAGTATTATATTCCAAATATACAGCTGGTGAAGTAGTCCTTTCCCCTATATTAACACACTCCCACTATCACACTCACCATAAATACTTCACTAAAGAAGTAAAAATTGAACTGGTTTGAGTTTTAGCCAAAAGGTCCATCCTCTCAAACACTTTTTTTCATCAGGCATGTTCTTCTTGCAAAGAAGTTAATTCAGCTGCAAGTCTAGCTCTCAGTCAAAGAGGCAAAATGAGGTAACACAATTAAGCACCTCTTTGCAGGGAGGGCAAGGGACGCTGGCAATGGAGAGCTTGGGGCAATGAGAGGATGGCTGAACCTGTGGGAACATCTCTGAGACCTCAGGTAACTTCTGTAACTGCTCCTTACAACTGCTCCTCTCCTCAGCTTCATCCCCCAGCTGCTTCTGTACAGCAGGAAAAAGCCCCTGTTGCCATAAAGAAGGATTTTCCTGTGCTTTCATGGTTTAAGCCCAGCCAATAACTAAGCATCGCCTGTTCCCTTGCTCACTACCCCCAGCAGAATGGGGTGGAAAAAATTGGAAGGGTAAGAATGAAAAAAACCCATGGGTTGAGATATGAAAAATGTAGTAGTAGTAGTAGTAGTAGTAGTAGTAGTAGTAGTAGTAGTAATAAGAATAAGAATATAGTAATAATAATATAGTAATAATAATAGTAATGAAAAGGAAAACAACAAAGGCAATAAAACCCAAGAAGGACAAGTGATGAAAATGAGAACTATTGCTCTCACAACTGACTGTTCAATGCTCAGGGAGTCCCTGAGAAGCAGTCCCCCCAGTCAACCTTCCACCTAGTTTTATTGCTAAGCATGACATGATATGATATCCAATATCCCTTTAAACAGTTGAGGTCAGATTTTCTGTCTGTGTCCCTTTCAATTTCTTGTGCATCCCCAGCCTCCTTGCTGGGGTGAGACACAGGAAAGGCCTTGACCCTTTAAGCGCTGCTGAGCAATAACTAAAACATCCCTGTGTTTTCAATACTGTGTTCAGAAAAAATCCAACACACAGCCCCATATCAGCCACTGTGAAGAAAATAAACCACCCCAGCCAAAAGCAGTATAGTGTGCACACCTGGGAAAGCGAAGGCAAAGGAGAGGCGGCTTTTGAGGGATCTTGTTTTATTCCTGCCTTTTTGAAGAGGAGGCTGTGTTTTGCAAACTACTTATAGTGGATGAAACCTGGCTGGTTCATCTCTGCATTTTTTCCCCAAGGCCACGTTATTGCACAGTTCTCCCACAGGGTTTAGCTGCGCAGCTTGTTCCAGTTTCAGAGAGATGACTGATTCTGCTGAAGGTACTGGTGCATAAAATTGGAGTGCCAGGAGGACCAGTAACATCTCTAGGATGAGAATGGACTTTAAAAATGTAATCAGAATAATTCTTGCACTCAGCAGACAACTTTCTGCAATTCCTCTACTCAACTTTTCACAAGTATCAGGCCATGAACCTTGAAACATTCTAGTAACAAAGACTAATAATAAGAGTTTTAGCTGCTTAAGCATTAATATTACAACAAGTGTGAGAAATAAACTTAAATGTCCAGAGAGTTTACATATTTAGAGACTACAGCTGCAAACCATAATCTGTCTTAAGGATATGCTTTTAAACTGTCCCCATTAAATCCAGTGACAAAACTTTCTCTGAAGTCAGTGGTATAGGACCAGGGCCTGTGTTTTAAATACAGGTGCATCAGTTAGCATGACTTTAGGATTGTCATAAATGTCACGTAGGAGCTTTAGTGTAGTTTGTCAAGAGACGAGAGCTCGTGGCATTTCCAGTATGCTGTACTCCTGTGCATCTTGAGCCAGCTCAAGGCTTTTCAGAGGTGTGGGGAAGATGAGTTTTGATGTTGTGATGTGTGGGAGAAACTGGGGAGGAAGTTGGGGTTAGGCTGCTGCTTCCGTGAGAAGTGGGGTGGGAGAATGGCAACAGCTTGGAAAGCTGGACCAGGAGTAAGACTTGTTGCTCCAGCCCTGGGTGAAGGGAGAATGGGTTTCTGTGTAGTGCTGCCCCATGCCCACCAAGACCCTTGGCTGTCACAGCAGGGCAAGCCTATTTTCTAAGGCTGCAATGACCACTCTCACCAAGGGTGTTTTGCTGTTCTGGGCAATTGCCTGCTCAGCCCACTCCACAAGCTGACTCTGTATCTGCCTGGATTCTGTCAAGATTGCCTTCTTTCCCATAGCATAATGTATTTAAAGCTTTGGGAATTTGATTGTCATTTTTTTTCCCAAAAGCTCTTTGACGCACAGCTGCAGTTACACCACTCCATGTGTCAGAATTTCCAAACACGCAGGGAGAGGTTAAACAAAGAGCAACCCCATGGAAGAAATGCATCCCTTAATAAGAAATCTAGTAACACAGTGGAGCCTGTCTTCCCATGGTGTCAGATCTCATGGTCAGGTTCTGCAGAACCTGATACGGTGCCACTTGAAGATGTCTCTTCAATGTAAGGAGCCTTTTCTTCTTATCAAGTGTTTCTGCCTTGTTGAATTCTTGTAATGAACAAAAGGTGAAGTTATCTTGCAACTTTCCCCTCTGTGGGGATGCTAATAGGATCGTTCTTCTCCCAGCCACCTGTTTTCATGTAACTTGTGGGAGCTGAATATCTTTGACAGCAGTTTTGATTTGATTTGACAGCCCAGTGGTTTCAGCGAGTACGGTGGAGGGGGACACAGAGCACACATTTAGGTGAATGCACAACCTCTGCTGCCACAGGGAACCAAGCAAAGCCACACTCTTACAGTAACAACACTGCTATTTACCAGAACAAAACTGTAAAAGCTCATATAAAGCAGAATGAAACAAACATGCAGAACACCATGCAACACCAACAAAACCTTTTTCCTCTTCTTATAGAACTGCTCAGGGTTGGCCTAGCACTGCACTTTTTTAATCCAGTGAAAATTTTAGGGCTCATGAAATAGCTTTAATTGGCGTGTTTTAATTCCTATTGCAATTTGCATCTGCATGGAATGCCTATTTTCTTGTTTTTTGTTTTATAAGGGGAAAGTGAAGACTGTGTTAACAACACGTTAGCCAGTTCAAACCAGATTTTGAAACTCCCTAAACACCGAGGACCTATTCAGCAGCCAAAAGCTAAAGCGGAGGGAATTTGTCCATTTGAAGAATTTTAAAAATCAGTATTTTTTATTATAAAGCAAGATGTTTGGAAGAAATGGAGAGCATTTTCACAAATATATAAAATAACTCCCTCTCAATTTTAACTTTAATATTGATTCAAATGAGAGCAGAGGCTAAACCTGGGCAGGTTTTTAAAGGGCCTTAAATGCAATGTGGGATTTTTTAGAATATATCAGCCAAGCTGGAATGCAGAGTGTAGTAAGGTGCTGTTGACAGACCAGGAGTCTGCAGGACTGTAATGCGGGACATCCTGAGCGGGTGGCATGGAAGAGGCCAAGGCTGAGTTTCATGGTGTGCCTTTCCAATTTGAAAACACCCAAGAGCTTTTGCATGCCTTGCTGTGTTCTCAGCACAGGGTGCACAAGGCTCCAGCTCAACAGGGCTGCAGATTTGGTAGTGGGCCATGCTGTCATACCCCTGCTTCAAACATTCAAACCACTGCTAACTGTGTGACTGGGCTGGAAGCTGCACAGTTATTGGATTAAATGCTTAGCTGTGCTCTCCTCTTTGACCAGATACTGTATTTTATCTTTAGTGCACTGTGCTGTGCTAGCAACAGCATTTCGATGAAGTTAATTTGGCTGTGAGTGGTTTTCACTCATACTTGTGCAATTTGGCTAATACCTCCATGAGCTGGTCTCTGATTAATCTTGTCAAATATATCCTAATATCAGTGCATACCAAGTTCTCATAAACGACTGACATATGTTTGTCAGCAGATTTGAGTATTTTCTGTGCATATAGGCAAAATTTGCATCTCCTTGAGGTCATATTCATATTTCACAATAGGAATGTAAAAAAACCACTTGTAAAGATGGAAACTGCAATTGGATAACTCTTATAAGAAAGAAAAAATAACTGAAATACCTTATGACCTTCAGTATCTAAACTGCAGATTAAGCGAATTTCACAGAATATGAATGAAATAATCTCTACTAATAACAAGAATGCACTTCTTCAAAATGTAAACTCCACTGCTGGTCTGCAGGGGCAGAGCATAAAACAAGGGAGAGAAAGTAATTATGTGAATAGAATCAAAGAATCACTAAGACTGCAAAAACCTTTGACCAAACACCACCAAGTCAATTAACCACACTGCTATCCTGTTCCTCTCCTCTACTTTTCTAGTGAAGAACCTCTTTTTCTTATATCATCCTAATTCAATCCTCCCATCCACAATCTGTTTACTGACACCTCTTGTTATACCATCTACTGACTGGAAGAAGTTCAGGTCGGACATCTTTGCACCTTCTCTGCAAATACAAGTAGGCTCCCATCATATTGCTCCTTACCCTCTTCTTCACCAGGCTTTGCTCCAGTTCCTTCCACCTCTCCTTGCAGCGCATGTGTCCACAGCTTGTACTCATCAAGGCAGCTCTCTGCAGGACCATCTCTTGTTTCTCCCCTCCCATTCAAGCTAGGAGGGCGAGAACCAGATGCAGCATGCCAGGGCAACCTCATCAATGCTGAGCAGAGGGGAGTGAGAGCTTCCCTTAGCCTGGTAGCCACTCTCCTCCAACAACAGCCCAGTGCCTGGTTTGCAGGGATAGTAATTCATTGGCTCATCCTCCACTTGACATCCACTGTAATCCTTGAGTCGTTACCTTTGTCCCAATTCTCTGCTACTGACTTGTTTCTTGGTCTTTCTCCAGTCATCATTCTGTTTGACTGGGCTCTTCATCCCTGCTGCTTTGTGTCTCTGTAAATTTGAAATGACACCTCTGTGTAACATCCAGCAGTCGCACACTGTATGTTGGCACAGCACTCAGTACAATGGGGTCCCATAAGCTTTCTTAAATTTATACTTATAAACTGGAAAGGTTTTACCTTCTATTACTATTTCACACGCACTTTAAATAAACTGTAATTCATCTCACCAACAAGAATCATACTGTGAAGGAAAAGAATGTTAAGAGCATGAGGAATATAACAGATTCTTGTCCCATTTTGAATAGACTTAAATCTATGTAAATGTCCAACCATTCAGTAATGGTGGAGTCTGCTTCACTGACCTGGAAGACAATTAATCATAGTCTATGTTTGCATTAGTAAAACACTGTCTAGGTTTGTGTCTGAGCACTGAAAAGCAATGATCTGTATGCCTGAACATTAGGATACCACCTTGTACGCTTTTGCCCCATATCCAGTCCCCTCAAACAATTCCCAGCCAAGTTTTGGGAATTGGAATTTACCAGAAGTTATTCCTAACAGGTGAACTGTGGTCATTACACCCTAGAGGTGAAGAAAATTTAGCAGCATAAATCTGTGACATCAAGTAGCCCAAGAACATTCAGGGCCTAGGCACAATCTTGGGTGTGCTTAATTTACTAGTACAGCCATACATGCCTGCCCCGTGCAATTGCCTGGAACTCAAGTTCCATATTCATACAACCACACTAATTGAGAAATAAATAATTTTTCTTTCGTGACTGAAAAAAAATAAGGCCTGTGTTACTTGGAATGAAGCACTGATCGATAAAATTATGCCAAGAAAATAAAACCCAGTTAAGATGTATCAGAAATCATACCACTTTCCACAACAGTCTTTACTCCTATCGGCATAATAGTAAAAAAGGACTCCTGTGATTTAGAAATAGGCAAATGTGCTGCTGTTTGCAGAATGTATTTTTATGTCAGCTCATCTCTTTCATCAGCCTTTCCTCCTAAAAAAAAAAAAAAAAGAAAAGACAAAAAAAAAATAACTTGTCTGGGAAATTTTGAGCTGTTTATGGTCTTTGAGCTCTGAAGATCTCTCCATCTCACTAATTCTGTGATTCCCTTCATCCTGCTTCCCCCTTCACCACACCTTGTCCATAGCTCTGCTGCCAAGGGCAGTCATGCTCTGAACTCTCTCTTCTGTTTCGTTTTCTGTGCCAACCATGGCTCCCTTGCTGTTTCCACAATGGCATATTTTGAAAGGCTGTGAAGGGGGTTGCTCCATCCTCCCTGATGTCTGATCATCCAAATTGGAAAGGGACCAACTGTGCATCAAGTGTCACTGTAACTATGCTGGGGTTGCACAACTCAGCTTCCTGCTGCTACAGTGACAGCAATGAGCTTTTTAGGCTCCATTATAGATTTCTGTGAGCATATACAGACAGCTCCCAAACTATTTCACCTCACGGAATTTTCATCTATATTTTCTTCTCCTTTTTTTTCCACACTTTCTTTCTTTCAAAGCATTTTTACAAAAATACATAATAATGTGGATGACATATTGACATTTTCTAAGGGTTTATAACTCAGACAAAACCTCTACAGTCACTGTTTCTTGTCTTGACATAGTCACAAGGAACAGCTCCATTCCTGAAAGGTGAAGAGGCATGGTGGTGTTACCATCCAAGAAGGAATCACAGAGGCAGGTGCACAGATGGAGGAGAAAACACCACCCTGAACAAAATCTAGTGACAGCAGTCCAAGAAAAAAAAATCTACAGAATTTATTCAGCCTGTGGTGTGGCCTGAGAGGAATTCAGAACTCTTTCCTGCAGAGTGATTTTCCTGTTCACCTTACTGGTGAACAGAGCTCTGAACAGTTTTTGAAAATCAAAAAGACTGAATCCCAGTTACCTGATTCTACCATATGCTTAAGCCAAATTAATACATTCTGTGGAAATTCAGTTAATCTCTGCACTGAAGAGCTACAATTCCCTCTGCTCTTTTCCATTTTCCCACTGTAATGAGTCAGTGTAACCCCTGACTACAATGCAGCACAGGAGATGTAGTCAAGGCAGAGACCAACACATTCAAGAGAATAGGAGTGCGTGATTGAGAATTACAATTTGCACTAACCTGTCACAACTCAGAGGAGCATCGTTAAGTTGTCACTCCATACAAAAGTCTTGTTCCTTGACATATTTAAATGGCTGAAGACTTGCAGAGTTCCTCTCGTCCACTTTTAGTCTCTATTTTGGCTTTTCATTGCGATTTAGGATGGAAATGGTATCCAAGCATTGGAATGACCTGTGGGAAGGGTTCATGTATGAGCCTCCCTTGTGCTTGGGGTTTATCTTACATGGTGTAGAGCAGCTGCTGCTTGGGCAATGAGTAACCCCGAGTCCTAATAACCAAATCACTTAAGTGATTCTCTAAAAGTGATAATTCAGTGACTCTAGTTTAAAACTTTCTGTTACTTTATATTTGCTCTCAAAGCTTTAAGAGAAAATTAATGATGAGTTTGTCAGATGCATTATCTTTAGTGAAGGCATGTGGCATGTGTTAGTAGTGCCATTCAGGACTGTTGTCACATTCTAACTTGCTTCAGCAGGTGTTGTCAGAGCTGTGCAAATGTTAGCAGACAGCTCATCAAGCCAAGAATTTACTTCTAAAACTTTTATTTTTCTTCTTATTTCTGGTTTATTATTTTTGAAAGAGCAGTATTTTCTCTTCCATCATACAAAGTTCCTTTTTTTTTCTTTTTTTTTAATTTCAGGAAGCTTCTTACTGGATTTTGATGAGATCAAACTTTCTCCAGAACTCTTAAATTGGTTGTCACAGTAGTATCTTATTCAGTAATATGTAAATGCACAAATTCAGTTTTGTTTTCAGTGTGATTGTGTGTGTACATACAAAATTCTATTTTTCAAGCATCTCTCTCATAATCTAGACACACCATATAAAAACTGATTAAGTATCCTCTCTAGTATACTTCAAGTATTAAAAACTAGGTAACAATCAATCGAAGATTCTTAGAGGAAGTTACTTCATTTTAGTCCAAAGTAAACCAATCCCATCCATGTAAAGAAATAAAATGTTTACTATTGTGTTTCAACCACCACAAAGAAATGATTTTTTTTGCTTGTTTGTTTGTTTTCAGTAGAGCCACAAAAACATTGGTATAAGTCGCCAGCTCACAGTACAGCACCCAGAATTATATTAATGGAGTTAATGGGTTTTCAATAGACCCTCAGACATTACTCTCTGGAGTTCACTAGATGTGTTGCTACAATTTTATGACAATTTTGAGCTGAAAATGATACATATTTAGATGAAGTGTAATAGTTTTAAATATTACATTATGTATCACTACAGTACCAAAATGGAAACAGGAGGAAAAAACTCTGGTGATATCACCCTGTAGGATACACTTTTATATTCTGATGTGGCCGACACCAACTTTGGCTTTTTGAGAATGCCATGATGTCTTTATTTATGAAGGTTCTCTCTGATAGCAGAGTGGCTAGTTTGCACCTGGCCATAGATGTGGCTGACAGTGTCACAGCTGGTATGAAGTCATGGTGATGATTAGCTGACATAAAGTTTGGTGGTGTTTTATGCTCTGGAAATTATCTTTGGAGGTTCCTGAGAAAGGCACCCGTGGGAAAGCCTTAAGTATATAAAGGAAATATCAAAAATACAGTGCAAGTGGTGCGATGTAGGAGACAAGACACAGAAAAAAAGCACAGTAAGAAATGCTGGCAGTGTTGCATCCAGCATTGTTAGCTGTTACAGGAACTGAAGGGCAGGAATTAATTAGGTATTGAGTTCTTCCAATTTCTGTTAAGAAAAAACATCGATTTTTGCTGTTTCTTACTGACAGTAACTTTACAGAGAAGATAACAAAGGGCTACTGCACTTGATATCCTTCTGCTCCTGCTCCCAAAATTGTGTTTAGCCAAATAAATCTGGCATATATTTGCCTAAATCATGGCCAAGGCTTTGCTGATTTGAACACCTTGGGGTGAGGTGGAGTGGGAACCTCACAGCCCATGTTTGGGCAAGTAAAGAATAGAAGAGGCAAATGTTGCAGAGCAGCTGAGCATCCGTGACAGCTTGCTGGGAGGGAAAATTAAGCACTGGTCTGGGAACAAGCTATAATTTTAAGAGCCTGTTCTACTGAGTCTAACTTGCTGCCTCTAGCACAGATCTGCACGCAGCAGGCACAACACACATGCTGTAGTTTTCCTAGGATGGACGTGCAGTTTTGAAATTAAGATACTAAAATCTTGCACTGTGCCTGCAGTGAATAGGGAAAGCATGCTTTTGCACTGAACTAGCTATCCCACATAAAATCTCACAACGGAAAATGGAAAAGAGTGGAGATTTAAGTTCATATTTCATTGCTGTTATCCACATGCTGTGAGGAGAAAACTATTTTGTGCTGGGTTACTGCTTATAACCCTGGTAAAAGGTGGAAGAGGTTAAAAAAATTGAGGGAAAAAGGTGTAGATGAATTCATATAATACATGTTGTTTTTGAGATTAAATTAATTGTGAACTTTCTAGTATTTTCAAAAGCAAAGTTGACTCTCTTTTTCTAAAAACATGGTGGAATGAGGTTTGAATCTAGATCTGTTGTAGAGAATTTGTTTCCACCCTCAAAATCTGTCATTCCACTCTTATGCAGCATACTGAGTTGCTTAATTTTTCATTTATTTTTCGTGAGATCTAAATTCTCCCCAAGAAATTATCTTAGCATTATATAAAATATGTATCTCAAGCTGGGCTAGATTCTGATGCTCAGCTTCATGCCACTAAGAGTTTACATGCCCTTAGTTCACTGAGAAACACAAAAAAACCCCTTATAAAAGGGGCCAAGGCGAACCCTTCATCCTTCCTCACATAAAAACCACCAACACTTGCAGCATGTCCCAGCACAACTCATATGAAACATAATTCTCAAATCCAATTCTTTGGTTAGATAATTAAGAGACTGAAAACAGAGTTTCTATGGATCTGAGGACACCAGGGACAGCTCAGTTCCCAATATTTCTCTCAACAAGTTTCGATATGTGGGCTTTAATGACTGAATCAATGTGTTACAGGACGGATATCAAGATGTTAAAATATTGCTGCATGATACTTAATTTGCAATGCTTTTCCTCGTCTGTCAGCACAGTTGAGATGACATCGTGCAGTGATTTAGTCATGAACAAAATGTTTTCAGGCCTTTTCCCATAGGTCTTTTATGTAAGAAATAAGGTTCACTCATAATATTTTATATATAAATACAGCTAATTCATATTGTGTAGAAAGGCAGTAAAGGGCTCTGGTTCTTGGATTTCTTCTACTTTTACAAAAGAAAACATATCTATAATTAAGCTTATACCATAAAGAATTTTCTTATTGAATTTTCCATTTGACATGATTGATTTCTGTATTGACTCTAGGAAATGGAAACCAGTAAGTAGAGTCTGATATAAAAGAAATATTTGGGCTCTGCAGTTTACTACAGTAAGAGCTAAACTAGAATGTGAACTGCCACCAGCTTCTTCTGCATACGCAAATGTATTTTTTTTCATCGGGGTTATAGTTGCATCCTCTTTGAGGAGGGTAAATAAACACAGCCACTGATTCATCTGTCGCCACAATGGAGGAGGGTGGGAGGGAATTTGTACATTATTAAGATACCTGGCCCAGAATTTTGGCCTAGAAAACATTAGCATATAACGTGTCGGAAAACGAAAGCCTCCCTCTGCTCTTTCACGTGGAATAAATATGAGAATAACCTGCAGGTGAGTGGATTTCTGTGCCAATCTGAAATAAGCATTGGCTCTGCTCCTGTTGCTGTGATTCACTGCTCCAGATGACCAGTGATACTGATGTTGCTGTTCATCTGTGTTGAGCAGCAGTACTACTGCGTGTCAGATGCGCTATAGGTCATAAAATTGCAAAGTGATGGTGGTGATGTTCCAAGTGAATTTTTACCTACTGTATAATTTCATAAAACAATAAACACAAATCTCCTGCATTCATCCTGCAGCATAGTTAATTTGCAGAGCATTGGGTGAAAAATCACTGCAAGTTGCTCACCTAATAATAATAACGGTCAGCCAGAATTGCTAATAAATCAAGCTTAGACACTCTGAGACAGTCTATCTAGATTATTTATTTTTTCATTACAGGGCTTGATTTTGCAATTCATTATTCCTTTTATTATTTACATTCTACTGGTGCCCATGTTTTGCTCTGTTATGGCCCAAATTAGGCAGATGATGCACATCCCTGCCCCAGGGATCCCACACCAGCTGTCACGACCCAGTCCATGCTTTGTTCAGTGGTAAATCCTGAAAAGGGGTGGCAGCTCCACCATCTTCCCCCAGCTTGATTCTGCGAGCGCATGGCACGGGGACCACACACAGAGGCAGAAGTCTGGAGGAGCAGGTACAGGTGCTGTGCTGCACCTGGAGGCAGTGAGGCTGCCCCTGGTGGGGCAGGAGCTTGGCTCCCAAAGACACATCTCCAAAAGGCATCTCATGGCAGCGTGGCAGTGGCTGGGTTTGGGCAGGCATTTTTCAGCTGAGAAAATCACAGCAAGATGTGGAGCGAAATGCCAGTCATTTCTGTATCTCTGAATTCATAATGTGCAGAGTAAAACGTTAGCATGTAACATTTCACTGTTGAAAAAGATGAAAAGAGGCTATTTTCAAATTCCCCAAATGACATGAGTTCTGCAATTAGAAGTAAAGGAACTTCAAAGTCTCCCAAAAACGCTACAATAAGTGTCGTAATGCCTCCAGGGGAGAAAAGCAATAAAGCTGTCATGAGATGTGGATCTTGCTTTGCCTTCCATTTTGTTTCTGGGCTGAGCAGCAGCGTGCACAGCAAATACCTGCACGTACTGTCATGGCTCCCCTCAGTCTTGGGTGTTGCAGAGATCTTCCCTCTCTCTTCTTCTTTTATTAGTAATAAAATAGGCATTGCTGCTTTCACTATCAGCATGAGGTCTAGAAACAAAGCTGGGGACAGACTGTGAAGGGAACAATCTATGAAATGCTTTTGGAGACTCACTCCCCCAACCTTTATCTGACAGTACTCAAAATCGCTATTTTCCAAATGCACCTAAGCTCTTACTTTTCTAGGCTTTTTGTGCAGATAGAGTAAATGGAAATAATTGAGTTGTGACGAGAGGCTTTCGTTTGGGTGCACCAAGCGCCTTGTAATAAGAACATTAGCACACTTATTAAAATGTCTTGTTTGTTCATGCCCCAGGATTTAGACAGGGGTATTGCATTTTCATTTTTTTAAAATAGAAATCTAAATAAAAAGCTAATAGCCAATTTCTGAGCATGGCTGACTAGATGGGAATGTACTAACCTTAATATATTCTCATTAGAGAAATTTTATCGTGCTCCGGTCAACAAAGAAGACATTTGTCCATAGATAACACTCTGTTTAAAAGTGGGACCAGCTCCAGAAGCCAAGACTGCTGTTCCCTACCGCGCTGCCAGAGTTTCTGCTGATAAACCTTCCAGTTCTGGGTGAACCACTGGAGACAAGAAGCAGCGTGTGAGCTGCCATGTCCTACCCACTTTCCTACTGATGTTGGGGATGTGACCAGTGGTTCCCCAGCTGGTTATTGTGGCCTTCACTAGACCCATCTGGAGCCTGTCCTGAACCCATTCCCAGGGAGAAGGAAGACTGAAGGACTCTCTCATGGTTTCCCTCTCATCCTCATGTCACACCACTGTGCCCAGTGGAGTCCTGCCTCAGGATGCCATCGATGTGCAGGTGTACCAGTGAGCAACACATTGCAGAGCTCTCATTTGGAGCCTGCATCCCAACTGCTTTCTCCAGCCTTTCTCTTTGTGGATTAATTGTGTGACTGGAATGTCTCCACAGCCACCAC
Organism: Pomatostomus ruficeps; assembly: GCA_013400735.1. Taxonomy (NCBI): domain Eukaryota; kingdom Metazoa; phylum Chordata; class Aves; order Passeriformes; family Timaliidae; genus Pomatostomus; species Pomatostomus ruficeps. The sequence goes on along the minus strand of VYZT01007642.1, from coordinate 44,477 downwards.
ATGAGAAAAAACAAGTTGAAACTCAGTGCCAGCCTGGCTCATAGCTAAGCGAAGGGCCCGGCTGCTTATCAATGGGTTTCCATGAGGATTGAGCATGTAATGCTCAGCTCCAGGGGACCATGGCACTGCGACCTGGATGATACATTGCAATTTTGCACCAGGCAGGAGGCAGTAATTGGGTGCAGCCTCCCTGTGAGCAAGACAGCTGCAAAGATCCACACCTTGAAGTCATAGCAGCTTTTCCACAGTTAGCAGAGATTATGTAAACCCCGAGCCAAAGCCCCCAACATCTATTTCATTTTGGACAGAAGGCTGAATTCCGAATGGTGAAATGTTCCAGATTCAGCAACCATAAATACAGGGATGGCACGAACAGTAAAATTAATAGCAGGATCTCATTGGAGTGCTTCTCCCCTGTAAAATAACAAGAACAGAAAAAGCTCCTCATATATGCATACACATTCCTAATTAAACCTCCTAGAACAGAAAGAAGAAAGGCACTCCGGATTGCCTCAGCCATTGAAAGACATTTTGGCACTCAAACCTCCTCATTCCAGCTGGGCAGCTGCTGGGGGCTTTGAGATGCTCTCCTTGATGGAGGGAGTGGGGCAGATGGCCTCAGTGCCTGAGGCATGTGTGTCCCCTTTGGGGTCCCCCTTCTCCAACTCTCCTGTCGAGTGGCCCATGCAAAAACGCCTCTGTCTGCCTCTGCTATGTTACTTAAGTATCTGTTAAAAGTTAAGCTTTCAAGTAGTTTCTATATAAACTGGAAGCTGACAGTTTTGTGTACAAGTAATTACACAATAATTTTATGATTTGCATGGCCTCTAAGCACTTCTATAATTAAAATAAATCAGTAGATATATTTACTGTAAATGTTGAAAATCTGCAAAGTAAAAATAAAATAATGGCGAACTTAATGTACTACATAAATTTGGAAATTTGCCCCTTCTTGTCAAAGTATAAATAAAAGCATCTATGCAAAGTGCAAAGACTGTTGGAAATTCTGAGCAATGATGTTCGGATATAGCTGATCAGCAGTTTAAATTATATGATTTACAGGATGTGGTTCCCCTAGCATCAAAAAAAGAAACGTAAACCCATCAAGGAAATAATAAATATTTTGGATTTGCATCTAGTAAATCATGACAGAGCTGAAATACTGTAACAGTTTCTCACAATGCATGATTTACTTTGTTGGGGAGAAAATAGTATTTGCCAAGTTGTTTATGCTAGGCAGCTGTTTTGGAAAGTCACTGAGAGAGCAAAGGTTATGTTACATTTCACTTGCTCTGCAGTTTGAGGAGGAATTTGTTCCAAATATCCTCCCTTCTGTCTAATCTGTCTATAATCAGTATTAAACTATAAAAACAAAAAAGAAAGAAGGGAAACTTTAGAGAGGTTCAGCAAACTGCAGGGTGAAATATTTCCCTGAGATAACCACAGATATCTGCAGAAAACCCTTTCAAAGGTTTATTACACTTTTCTAGGGTGATTGTGATGCTTCTGTGCGTTTCTGTGTAACACTTCATTTGATATGTCTTAAGCGCCTCAGCTGCCATTATTTAGCAGGCGTCATTTACCTCACTGGAGCTGAGCCAGTTTACATCACAAAAGGATCTGGCACGTGGTTCTCAGGGTTGTTTAAGACAAGCATAGCCTTTTTCTGTGAGGTTAGTAGAAGCAGACAACTTCTCTAAGGATGGAACATTATGTACTTGTGTTGGCAAACCATCACATAAGTATTTAACTAAGTGTTGGCATACAACACTAAATTTAAAAAACAAACAAACAAACAAACAAAAGCACAAGCAAAGAGATGTAAGGGCACAGACAAACTGAGATTCAAAAAAATAGACATATAAAAGGTGGGCATACAGAAACCTGGGCAAAACTTCCACCTTCCAAACTGACATAGACGAATGACTATATCCTATGATACTAGACATATGATGGACATCGGGATCTAAACAGAAAATGTTCCTGGTGTATGGAATTTGTATCCTTTCCCCTCACAGCTTTTGTTATCAGGGAACTAATTTCTGTCATTTGATACATGGAGTTTTATGGTAGCTCTTTTTCTTTATTTCTATTGCAAGGTTGTGAAAGCTAGCAAGGCAAAAAAAAAAAAGTGCTGATGTTGATGATGGTAACATTAAAAAAAAAGGAAGCATATTAACATTTCAAACATGTTAAATGAAAAGAAAACAAAGCCACAAAGACCTCTGGGTAAATCCACAGCTGGTGTAAAGCAGCAGAGTGTTGCTGAGGTGCACAACGTCTTCTTCTAGTTCAAAGAGAAATTAATTCAGTGAGGCTCTGCAGTTTTATGTCATGTAGGTCAGACCGGATGAGCACTGTGGTACCCTGTGGTTTTATATATAGACTGCAGAAAGTGGCCAAGCTCATCTCCTTTCTTTAAGTAGCATCATTTATTCCCATGGCTGAAACAGAATCCGGGGCTAAACGGACCATTGATCTGACCCAGTCAGATATTCCCTATGTTTTTATAATCTTATCTATAAATCTTCACCAACTGATACAGGAAAAGTTCAAGCCTATGCTTATGAAATATTTATCAAAATGCCTACCTAGGCTGTATCCTTCCTCTTGTATTCCACTTCTTCCTTTGCCTATATTTATTTGTTCTGCTCTTCAGTTAAGTTATAAGTTCCCCAAGGAAGGGTGTATCTTCTGGGAGCTTCCAGCAGCATGACTAATACACTTTTGAGCAATAAAACAGAGTAATAAAGGTATTGTATTCTCCAGGGCCACCTATTTTACTTCCCATACTGCAGAATTCCCTAATTTTGAGTCAAGGAAACCACTAGGAAAAGAAGTATGTGTCAGAAGAAGTAATCACAGGCAGCATAACCATCACAGTTGTGCTAGGGGGTGGTTTGGCAGATTGTTGACTGTAGCTTCAACAGGTCAGGGTCTTAAATTCACTTTCCTCTCTAAGAGACAAATTCAGAAGATGCCTGTCTCTAGTTGATGAAAAGCACGATCATCAACAGGTTTTGTCTATACTGAAGTGTCAGGGTTTGGGACACTTTTTTTTTTTAGAATTTTTCCCCATTCTTGTTGATAATGGGTGGGTAATTAGTTGCTGGGAGTCATAATGGGTGGGTGATTAGT
>VYZT01007642.1:14502-41251 GCA_013400735.1 Pomatostomus ruficeps | reverse complement strand
TTGTTGGTCTGTCCCTATATATATATATAAAAATATATTAGTAACAGACTGTCATTCCTCTTTTCTCATACCATTGCCTGAAAGCCTCTTGATTTCAAAATTTTACCAATTCAGAGGGAAGGGGGTTGCATTTTCCTATTCTGAAAGGGGGCTTCTGCCTCCTTTAGCAGATACCTGTCTTTGAAACCAAGACTTGAAGTCAATATGGCTTTGAAACAATCCAAGCCTACTTGGCAGACAGTCTACATGCAATAGTCAGCTGGAGAAAACTCCAGCCTAGACCACTGACAGAAAACACCCAGAACACTGCAAGCAGATTTCTATCAATGGCATTACCAGCACTCACATGCCATTAATAAAGGCTTAAAGATGCGTAAAATAGAGAAGGAATGGAGCAGCTAGTTAACAAGGCACAGTTATATTTAGTGACCTGTGTAAGCCCTAGATTTTCTGGACTGGAAAGAAAAATGAAAGTCATTACAAAATAGGAACACTCTTATAGAGCTTTTTCTGCAAATATCTCAGAACTTGTCTTGCGTATGTAGGCAATGCTCTGTCAGCAGTGTGTTGCTGCTACAACTTGCAGTGCTGGAGCAGGCTGAGCTGGTGTTGCCCCTGAGACCTTCCCCAGCAGGGCACTGAGTAATATGAGAGCAACAACTCACAGAGGCAGCAGCTGTCATGTGTGGGAGACAGAAGTGTGCCCAAGAGCCAAGCTGTCAATGAACTGGTAGAGAGAGCACTGGCTGTTGGGTGACCTGTGGATGACATTTCACTGCTGCTCCTGTCCCAGTCGTGCTATCTCTGGGACATAACACATCCATAAGCACAGTCACTCCCTGCACACCTGTGCCATACAGGCACTACAACAGCCACAATTCACCAGTCTTTTGCTCAGGCATGACTTACTCTAGCAATAATGTCAAATCAGGGTTTGTGGTTGGGACCTCCCTTGTTAAGAATGCTGAGTTACAGAAGCTGAAGAGTTCTTACAGACAAGTTCTACAGGGATGGTGTCCCAGTTTTCCACCGGCCTCCCACGACATGTTACAAGCCTGGTAGAGCAATAAACAGAAGGCTTCATATCACAGTCTAGTATAACAGCTATGAAGACCAAGCTTTTGCTAAGGAGTTTTGGGCTGAGAAAGCAGTGAGTGAAGGGGTGCAGCTGGCACACCAGTACACGTCTGATGCAGCAGGAAGGCAGGAGCCTCTAGTAGGAAGAGTCTGGGAAATAACCCTTCAAAGCACTTCAGATCAGTTTGCAGAAGTTCGTATGTCAGAAATCCAAACACCATCTGCTTTCTGCTGTGCCTAATATTTGCTGAACCGAGTCATCTATTTACGGTAGAGTTCTGTGAGCCACAATTTCCCCTGAGGTTTTAAAAACTGATAATCTAGTAGTAGATAGGATAGCATTAGATTAGGGAAACACAATCTCATGCTTCAGGGCACGTGCCAACCTAACGCCAGAACAGGTAGGTAGGAAGGAAGCTGAGCTGTGAGCATGTTAAGCCATGAATATCGCACGCCTTCTCCTAAAACACCTGGTACTGGTTGCTGTCTTGAGACAAGAGCCTGGATGAGAGAGATTAATTCTGGTCTGATAGCTACTTTTCTCATTGTTTTTACACCAGCCTTGTGATGTTAGACTAGATCTTTTTTGCTGTTTCTTGACTTCTTACGGGTTATGTAGAATTATGTAAACAATGGCACTATACTCTGATAAAAATGCAAGACAAGAAATAATCATGTAAGCAGTTTCTAGAAAGAACCCTTTAGTGATGTGCTGGCAAATTATTGTGTATCTGAGTGCTCCCACAGCAAATACAGCATTTGGCACTTAGAGCTATTGCAATGCTAATCCGTGTCCCCAGGTAACTAGAATATGTCCAAAAAGGTGCTGTACAAAATCATTTTGATCTTCATTCAACATGACTGCCAAAATAGCTTTGTGCGTGAAAGTAGCATGAAGATGAGCAAAGGACTTCCAAATAAGTATGAATGAGGATCTTTTTATGTCTGGTTTCCTAGTTAGTTAGAAGGGCCTTGTCATATAATACAGCACTGGATTTCTTCTACAGTTCCTGCTGTGATAATACCCATGAGCTGTGTACATCTACATATGTATATCACTCAGGCAATGTTCCTTCAGTGTAATGTGGGTTATGCCCTTTGGTGATACAACACATAGGAAAGAGCTCCACAATTCTAAAACATCTAAAAGGCTATTTAGCAAATATTACCTGTCTTCATTTCTATGTTACACTCATATCTGGCAAAATTAAGGGAATCCATTTATTTTTCCCTGGAGTATCTTCTAAAATTATAGGAGTTTTTCACGATCTGTACTTTCTCCCCAGTACTTCTTTCTGTTCAGCTGTTGAGGTAAACAGATAAGCTATGCTGATTTTCTACAAACATGACTGTAAGGTAACTAGTTACCTGAGCAAGTATCCAAAACTTGTGACATTATCAATTTAGTGCAGAAATAGATTTCTTCAAAAGCATTTAAAAACTGACATCATATTTTCGCAGACACCTAATAGGTGTGGAATAAATATGCAGCTTTACTGTTAGTTGGTTTAAGACTCATGTAACCGTGTTAACAAGACACTGGACCTAAATTTGATCACTAGGGCTGAACTCAACAGATGGATCTGTGACTTCCATATAGAAATAACAAACATGCTGTTGGTCTGCACCTCTCTAAATTTACTCTCCATCTGAACATTGATGAATTTAATACTCTGAGATTACTTGTGATGGTAGGATTGCAAGTACAGCAATTCACTGACTCAGAAATAAATAAATAAATAATGTTAAAATTCCCAAACAGCCCCTTCAGGAAACTGTTCCCCACTTGGAGCACCCATACACCAACATCCTATCTGGCCTTTGCCACATAAGGAGATGGAGATCTCCCTTGGCAGAAACTGCTGTGAATGCAAAGGGGCACAAGTGTCACCAGCAGAGGGAGGAAGGAAGGGAATTGCCAATAGCGAAGCTGAAACTAAAGGAGGCGTTTCTATTCCACCATCAGTACATGTGCTTTAGAAAGGTCCGGACATCTCCCTTCTTCTTACTACTTTCGTCTGACTTCTGTCATGCTAAATATCTAATAACTATATGGTCATTCTCAGTGGGAGAGAGTAATGTGTATAGGAACTGCAAAGAACACCACACCAAGCCTTTAATAAAAACTTGTAGTAAATCAATTGCAAACTCCTAAACTCAACTAAAATTTGTGCTGGGTACTGAGNCTGGGTATGGGAATAAAAAAAAAAAAAAAAAAAACAAACAGAAACCAAGGAAAGTACACAAGAAGTTCTCCTGACTCTTTTTTTCCCATATAAGGGGAAACAAGTCTGTCTAAAAGACAGTAAGCCAAATTTCTGCTGAACTTCAAACTTTAATAAGCAGTCTTCCTTTAAATTCAATACTGAACCAATGTAGCTATATGAGTTCAGTATTACAGTATAATATACTGAAATACTACCATCTGCAGTCTTCCTTGACACCAAAGGTCACATTTATGAAAGATTTTACTCATACTCTCCTTTACCTGATCCACATTTCTCAATTCTGCTTTGAGAGACTTGGAGAAAATGTATTACAAGGAATCCCCAATACATGGGTGCAGATTAGATGATTTTTGTCTCCAAATATAAAGTGTTAGCTAATAAAATTTGTTCTCACATCCCTTAAGAACCGTCTTCCATTATTCATTTGGAAAACAAAAAATGCTGAATGACTCCATGTCCACATGAAATAGAAGCCTGCTTTGGCCAGTGGCACAGTGACTGTCTCCTGACAACTGAACTCAGTGAAGCAGTTCTTCTATGTTGAGGAAATGTTTCCTCTGGTGCATTACTATACAATGTCAAAAAAGTGACAACATCCATAACTAAAAAGTCCAATAAAATTTGCAAATTAAGTTCTTTATTTTTTAATGTTGTGAAATGTTTAGGTTGGTTTTGACCTTTTTGAAGTGGTTTCTATGTTTGGCTGCTCTTTAACATAAGTTGTCTTCAAATTAAGGACATTTTGAACAAACTAGCAGAATCCATCATTAAGACAATGTTGAAACAGATATAACATTAAATGACCCAGTCACTCATTCATTCATGTACTTGCTTTTGCTCTGAACAACTGAAAGTGAGTCAACAAACTTTTTCATTGAAAAGCCCCTGTACTGAAAGACTCTAGATGAGAGAATTAATATATACATTAATTTGATGTTCCAATTCAGATACTGATTGACCTGTCCATAGTTTTTTAGGAACTCTGAAATGCAAAACTTAAATTTCATATACTTGGCTGCATGAAAATCCTAACGCTATGAGATCATACCATATTGAAAAAAAGATCCAGTACACAGAAGTCTTCTAACACCTCTGTCTTACATCTCTTACTATGAATCTGTCATTGTGATCTAATTACAAAAAAAAAGTTACAAAGTTGTAGACATTTACTTCATTCATTTTATGAAAACCTGTTAAAACTTATGTCTTTACATTACTATTACTGTCATCTTCATCCTTTTTTCCTATAATGAAGTAAACCCTAAATTCTCTTCAGATATTATCTTATGCTTATTTAGACATCAGTCCCTTGGTCTGTTCTCTAGTGACTATTCATATGGCAGACATCCTTATAAATACTTTATAAATCCTTTGCACGATCAAAGTCTCAGCCTACAAATAAGTAGTGGCTATATATTGTAAGTAGTGTACTAGGTTGTACAGTATTTGGCAAAATGAAGTTGTTGTCTTTGAGAAGCTGAGACTTCAACATATCAATTAATAAAATACAAAGAACACTAAGAAAGTAATCTTAAATATCACAAGGAAAATTCTAGTACTTTATAAAGTAGGATTCATTTCTATCTTGAAGCTGTGTGAGTCTCATTAAAATATTCAAAATGGAGTTTACCTGATTTCACCCTGAGTTTGTTTCTATTGAAGTCTGTACTTCTTCTGATTGAAAATCCAGTAATATTTGAGAACAGTGTTCGTTTGTATATCTATGGCACTTTTAGCAGTCTTCAGGATGTATGATCTTATTCTTGTAATAATCCTTTCCTCATTTAACCACCCAACATTTCTCTCATTTCTTTTGCTCCTTTCACATTTTTAGTGCCTGGCTCACAAAAAGCCTTTTGGTAGTTGATTCCTAGAGTAATATTTAACCTGTTGATTTCAGCTGAGGAATCTGGCCTTCATTGCCTCAAATATGGAAAATAATTCATTACATGCATTCTCATTTTCTGCAGTTGGGACTGGCTGCTGTTCAGAACAGAAAGGGATTTTTTTGTTCTTCAACATACTAGGACATTTCTGAATACTTTGAAATATGTTATGCCTTGTACTTCCAGTAGTTAATAATTTGAAGTGTATGTGTGTAATTATTAGTGTCAAAAGCAGGGAAAGACATATGGTTGATTTTTTTCTTCCTATGGAAATGAAAGATTTAATTTCTGAAAGAAGATGCCAGACCAGAGAATGCCCTCTGCCTGTTACCTTGAGAGTCAGGAGACATGAATAGTATTATTGATGCACAAACACAAAGGACTGGAGGCTTATAACACTGTTTCTGTGTGATTAAAGACCTGCAGGAGACCCTTGGTGGCAATAGCCAGAGGGTGCTTCTGATAAAAGGGAGCAGAAATGAAAACTGACCTTTCCTGACATAAATGAGACTGCAACAACTTTAGGGCTCAATTTCCCTGCAATGGCCTCTTTTGCCTTCCCACTGCACAACTCCATACTTTTGGATGCCCTGTTTCATATTACTATGCCAAAGACAGAGTGTACAGCTTAATAATCACTGAAACTTTTAGCCTGCCAAGAGAAACCTAACCTTTTTTTTTCTACAATAATCATTCTGATTAAAAGGATGTTCTTCTTCTATTCCTGCCTTTCCCTCAGATATCAGTGCTATGCCCTTCCTACCTGTCCTCCCAGAGTGTTCATGAACTCAAAATAGCCTGGAAAAGACAAACTAGATAGCTGTATTTTGCTTGGGTGAGTTTTCCCCTCACTCCCCAGCACAGCCACCAAAATAGCCCTGATGGCATCAGGCAGAGGGTGTGAATCCCTCAGATGGTTCCTGAGCTGGTAGGAGCAGCCTGTTGTAGCCTGGGAGCATCCCAGATACAACTTCAATCACAAATAATCATTAGAAGTTGCCACCAGTAGGCCAGAGTGAGAAAAACACCAAGGGAATTATTTGGCTGCATTTTACCACATACAGATAAACCTGTACATTTTCGGAGCTTAAGAAAAGTACACTAGCACTTGTGTTCTCTGCAGAAAATAATCAACAAGTAATAATTTAGTTAGACAGGGGTGCTGTGATAGGACATGAAATCAGAGTCTTTATTTTCTTTGACGCTGTTTTTATTTGTCCTTGCTCCTTTTGCTCTTCACAAATTGCACAAAATGATAATAGTAATGCTCATTGGTAAAGTATTTCAAGGATTAATGGTGCTGAGTATTGCCGTCATTTAATAAGTGGACAGGCCAGGATATGTCACCTATGATACAGCATAGTAATTGTGCCACAGATACCTTTAAACTCCCCTGGCTTTAGTCTGCATTTTGCTCCTAACCTCAGAAATGTAATGCAATAACTGGAGTCATCCAATCTCTACTTCATATAATTTCATTGCTCAATGCATAAACAACTGTATCAAATCAGAAACCCTCATATAGTTGCCCTAATGGAGTCATTTAACTTTCGCTGACCGCTCAGGCTGCCCGGAGAGCCTGGTGGGTGACGCACTGCGCTTGGCCGGGTAGACCTGCTGCAGAGACGCAGTTTTTGTTTATCCTTTTTTGCCTAGGTGTTGGCTCCGCTGCCAATAAGGGAGATGTGGTTGATATTAAAGGAGCAAAGGCAGGAATAAAGAAGCAAGAATGGACCCTTCCGTAGCAGCACCCAAGGTTTTATTGTGAAGGCATGCGGGCTATGGGAAAGGACCTCGTGCGATGATTACACTTAGTTTTTAAGGGGAACAGAATGGGGCAGTTACAGAGGAGAGGGTCCAGGGTTCCACAAATTGCAGGATGATGAAGAGTGACAGCTATCTGGTAAGTTCTGAACAGGGGAGGAACTTATTTGAATTAACCAATCAACATAACAGAACAACAGAACTTTCCAGCACTTGCTGAATATTAAAACAACCTTATGAATATTAAAATAACTCTGAGGGGAAAGGGGTGGAACAGAGACTTTGACTGACAAGTTAAAATGCGGGAGGATCAGGGGATTCCCCAGCCATGCTTTGTCCATCTCCCTCAGACTTGCTATCCTGAGAGGAAAAATCTATCCAAGTTATTTTGTTAGTTTTCATAGAGAAGGCAGGCTGGGTCACTGCCACATTTAACCTTTCTCTTAGACAAATATTTCAAAACATCAGTAAAACTACCCTCCTTCCTATGCCCTTAACCATCTCTTCTTTTTTACCTCTTTTGATTTTCTTGCTGTGATAAGGCTGACATCAAAAACCTTCTACTTATGAACCCCAATGTGAAGTGCTCCATAGGTTATCTTGATAAAGCTTCTGGGTCACTGCTATAGTCATTTCACTTGTTCCAAGAAGCAAAGGACTCCTCAATCCCTGGTGGCACAGTCACCATCTTGCAGCCTGTGATGGCCACAGGCTGAACCTCACTTAATTGTCTCTGCGCTTCACCACCGGTCATTGTGGAGGAAGATAATGGACTTACTTTAAAAAAATAAAGTAAGAATTCCCAAATTGAAACTCTTATATTCCATTCCTGCTGGACTGCAAAGGCAGCAATATTCCCTGAGAAGAATAACAGAAGACAGTGTAACAAATTAATACAAATGAAGTCATTGCTGAGCGACTCCATCTGCTTTGGAAATGAGGCTCGGACTTTCCAAAACGTGGCCGAGATCCAGATAATTAGGCTTAACTCCAAATGAAGCCACACAGGTAACTTATAGCTTCATTAACTCTCCTCAGGAAGGCAGGCATCCAAGAACTAACCTTAATAGAGCAGCATATGATCCATTGACAATCTGTTTGATATTAAAATATGAACTTTGTTTTTACTATGTTACATCAGTATTAGGCCAATAACATATGCAGAGCAAAATGTTAGGGATTGGACAGGTTCTTGTGTCTTGCATTACTTGCCAGTCACTACATCCAGAGAACCGGGATCATAATTTTTTGTTTACAAGGTTTAATCAAAATACATTAATAATCTACAAAACCTAAGCAAGGCACATAAGGTGTCTGCAAGTGTCTTTCCTCTGTAATCAACAGGAGAATTATTAGGTAATAACAAACGTTATTCATCTTCATAATGGCTAAATGACAGCCTGCTTAAAAATAACAAATGACTACTCTTCATCAACTATTACAGGGTGAATATGACCTTCACGTACTTTAAGCAAACAAGTTGTCTTTCCAAAGACTTCCCTAGTTCTTTAATTGATAATGATGAGATGCTTTATCTGTGCAGAGAGAAAAAAGAGCTCTAGTTATACCATTTATTTTAGTCTTGGAGGCATTTTATATAGCCCTCTGTCAGAAAAGATACTGAGGTATAATACCGATTTTTTCATCAATAATAAATTAATGCATAATTAAAGTGGTTAGTGATGTGCATAATGAACTCCTGTGAGATGTTTCCTTTTAATGTTTATCAGTCTCCTGTCTGATTTTTTTTCTGTTGACATGATGCTGCTTTAATGCAACAGAACTGGAGAAAATTGGCCTGAAAGAAACCTCAAGAAGTTCTCTCATATATCTGTCTGTTCCCTCCCTGGCAGAAGTCTCTCTTGCTGCTCCTTGGAAACCTCCAGTTTGACAATTCCTTCCCCAAAAAAACCAGTTCCAATCTTTGCTGCTAGGCATATTTTCATAAAATCCAATCTGAATCTGCCTTGTTATTTAAGCCCAGGTGGGTTGCAGAATAGGCCCTGGAGTTTCCAATCTCTCCTATAGACCTAACCTTACCTTCTGACGAATTTTTTTTGAGGCTGAAAAGAATAAAGCGTGTGCAACAGCTTACATACATACAGACTGATAAGGATGGAAGCCTAAACAAGTGCTACCTTAACACAGTAAAAATTGTCATTCTGCCTAGCAGAACCTTTGTACAAAGACTTTTTTGTCATTTAGGTAGTTTTGTCAATTTAGGTTGCTCTGATCTCTGCTAATGATGGTTTACACGAGTTCTGGCCTTTTACAGATAGGAACAGCCATAAAAGTATCTGTGTCTCTGTGTCTATGTATCTGTGTTAAAGCAGTGTGCAGTGGTTATACCTTCTAGTGAGGTAAATTAGGGTGCTCTTTTGTGAATACTATCTACGGATAAAGCAAAAAACACAGAAACCACCATGCTTGCTTCTACAGTCTGAAAGATGCTGCCTTTGCCAAGTCACAGCCATATTTGACTCATTTGCCATACAATTCACACCCACAGGAACTGAGATGAGGTGGAATTAGCAGCTTTCTCCTACCTCCTGTTTCTCTCACAGTACCATGGGTGTTGCAAACAAAATTTCATTTGCCAGATATGCTCAAAGCAGAGAAAAAGTGATACTAACATTGGTGGAGATCATTTTAGCAATCTTAGAAAATTATTTGGACTGAAAAGTGCTGTGCATTAGAAGGAATATTTTAACCATGCTCCATAAAAAGCAATCCAATACTAAAAAAAGTGTATTATTGGTTTTGCTTCATCTCATATTAATTATAGCAGAGCATAATGCTCTGTGTCAAAACTCTGTTGTTCATTTTAAGGGAAAACAGTGATGCACATCATTCCAACTTGGTCTGGTATACTCTAGTATCTGGCTATTCCTGAAAATCAGTGTGTAGTTATTCATCGCTGACTTTTCCTTATTCAGGCACAAAATGCAGGAATTTATTTCCATTTTTTTAACATGCTTATTTAATTATCTCCACAAGTCATCTAATAACTGAATAAATACTGTCATAACTAAAAGTAAATTTTATCTTTTTTATTTTCCTGGGCTACAAGTATGTCAAAATGCGTAATTGTGTCAGAGATGTGCACACACACACACACATGAATAGCAGGTTTCTTATAAATATATACATTATAAATTTATTTAATCTTTTTCCCTTTTTAACAAAGGAATATGTGACAAAAAATAACAGAAGACTGTTCATTACATTTTATTATAACGTTCTGATTATCTGATTCAAGCTAACTAGGCATAACAACGGCAGGCAGATGGTTTGATGTTCTCAGTCAACACATGGCCTATGTCTAAAACTACTATTTGCTGTATAAAGAACATACCAGTAGTACCTTCAGCCTTAAAGAGATGATTTATTGAAGTTATCAGGATCACATCTTAGAATATCAGTGCTTTCCTGTCTGTGACAAATTTGAAAAAAATCTGGAGACTGAGGAATAGTAAGTTGAAAGGGAGTATCATCTGCGATTTTCTTTCCTGGACTTTCTTTTTCCAACTCACTCTCCTTTTCAGGAGTATTTGCAATCAGACTACCTGTGTTTTCTATATCTATTGCTTGCATCATGATTTTGTGCCCATTAGCCTTCTATATGAAATTATAGAATTATCAATGTGTTTTTAGTCTGAAAGTTCTGCCTTTCTTGTTATAATTGTGAATTACAGAGTGGCAGGTAATATTGAAAAGGAGCCTGTTTTTCTAATCTTTCTCCAGGGCCAGTCATTTGTTAAATAAACTGCTAACACTATAAAAACTAATGTTATTCACCTATATAATTCACATATTATTTATTGGAAGCAAAATGACTATAGGACGAAGACTGCAACAACATTAAGTAACTACAGGATCACAAGCTGAGGTCTAGCACACCAGATTTTATTTTGTGCAGAGGATTCCATATTTGGAAGGGCTGTAACAGAGCCAGGGGTTTGCATTCCTGGTGACCAGACAGGGTCTGGATAGACTGCAACACCATGGATGGCCAGAATGAGGCGAGGTCCTGCTTTGTGTAAGTGGACATAGGTGAGGTAGTTTCCTTGGGGCTCTTTCCAGTAAAGTGCAGACAGGTACGGGATGCTGCATGACCTTGTCGTGGCTGCAGGCTGAACAGTGATGAACCTGATGTGCCTGGGCTAGAAAGTGAAGGGGCAAGACAATTTTGGGAAGTGAGGAGTCTCGGCTTCTCCCACCAGTTCCCCAGGAATGAGATCGCAGTGCTGGGAGATGAGTGCGTGGTGGGCATTAATGCTGAAACACAGCGGGCAGGAGCCAGGAACAATGAATACCATCCCTGTCCCTCTTCAACTCGAGTTTCCTCTGGTTTTTCCCTGTTTTGCACAGGGTTGGTGACATTTGAGCTCTCAGCAGACAAATAATTCTGCCCTCCAGTTTCCTGCCTTAGCATTTTTTTTCTGGTGCCCTGTATCTGGCTAAGGAGGGAGCAGTTTTCACTCCAGAAAGGGCTGCATTTTGCTAACAGATGCAGTGTGTGTTGTAACTTGAAATCAATGGTGCACTAGGAAGTGAGGAAATGGCACTACATAAATCAGTCAGGTATTGATATTATGCTGGTTGCTTAATAGCATAATTTTAAAAGCAAGTTGTCTGCAGACATTTACCTATAGTGTCTGGGCAATAGTTTAAAACAGAAGGTTGTCAGAGGGCTTGAGCTTTTCCAATATCAGCTGAGTAGTCCGCAACATTTTTTGTACGCTTTATAGGGGCAGGCAAGAAAGTATTTGTTCCTTTATTTTAGGATTCATACAACATTTTGTATTAAAGAACAGAGTCTTTCCATATTGTTTAGGCGGAAGGGTTCAAGTGATTTCTGTGGCTAGATGGAAAATCATGTTTGGACATAGCAAGAAAGAAAAAATAGGTCCAAGTACAACCAAGTCATAAGGATTTGAGCAAAGTCTGATGAATACCTCCTATATGAAAAGCCATATGTAGATATGATAATGCAAATATCATCATTAATTGAAGTTCTTAACAGAGATACTTAAATAAGCACAGTAAGCTGCTGAAAAGATTCCTAGTCTCATTGAACCAAATCTTGTTGATTATAGTTGTTCTTGATTCAGTCCATTGGGAGCATTTCCAAAATGAGCCCTACAGAAACAAGTCTGTGTATTGCCTACCTCCAATCAAAAAAGCTACAAAAGCCATAGATTTTGTCCCCAGATATACCTGTCATTTTAAAAAAGGAAGAATACACACGTCCTTACCAATACCAGTGCATGGGATATAAACTGCAAGTGTCAGGATTTTGTTGATTAGCAGCCTTTCTAGACATAATCAGCCCAAGAGAACTGTATTACACAGAATCCACTTAAAGACAGATCTATTGAAAAATATTTTTAAATGAGTGAAAAAGTATTACATTTCCAATGTACCTTTTTTATTACCATGCCACTTGAAGCAGGTTTTTAAATGGTCCTCTATTATGTTGGCGCAGTAAGGCGTGGGAGCAAATGTCTGATTTAAATGTCTGATTTATCAATACAGTTCTTGTTTGCACAGTTCTTCTACAAATCAGATATCTGTTAACCTTATTTATGCCTGCTATTTAAGGGCACTTCAGAAAATGAGGCCCATCTGCAAGTTTTCTCTTTGCTTACATGCCTCATAGTCTTTCTTATATCTTTCCACAGATATGGGGCCAGTGTAAGGAGCTAAAACCTAATGATCTATGATAAAACCATAGAATCAGAATGATTTTTGTTGGAAGGGACCTTAAAGATCATCTAGTCCCAATCCCCCTGCTGGGGGCAGGGACACCTTTCACTAGACTGGATTGCTCAGAGCTCCATCCAACCTGGCTTGGGTCACTACCAAATCAGCCTCAAAACATAATAGGAAAGGAAGAGATTATTTTTATATTGGCCCATGCTGACTGGCAGTACAAAAGATAGTGTATGCTCCAAGCTCTAGTTGTCTCCACCCAGAATGCTTGGTGTGGAAGCAATATTAATTAGGCAGCCCAAGTGGACTAACCTGCTTAAGTCACTCTAGTCTAAACATCTCTATCCTCCACGGCAGCATCTCTCTCTTGTTTCTCTTGTTGCATCAGTGTATGCCTCTGAAACCTTACTTACACTAAACTGTCTGGGGTTTACATTTATCCAAGCTAATACACTCCCATTCTCCCTCCCATACTGGCCTGGATAGTGAAGAGTTACCTTTGATACCTTCACGTGCCACAGAGGAACCACCAGATGCTGGACATTATTTGGGCAAATCAAAGACTGTTTTTCCCAGGGCAAAGATGAGACACTCCCTTATAATATCTGTATAAAATAACTTGACTTTTTATTCTGGAAAATAAACCCCATGATATTGAAATAATAGCTAAAGCTTGTTTACTTCAATCTTGCAACACAACAGTAACTCTGCGAGATCAAGTAGTACACAATTTACTTTGTGCTTCACTTCCAAGGAACCAGCACCATCAGCATCATTCTCCCTGTTTTCCCCCACAACTGCAAATAGCATTAGCAGATTTTGTGACCAGGATGTGACAGGCCTCTATGATCTTCCTCCATCAAGTCTGGGATCTCTGCCCAACACTGGGAGAATGTACCACCAGAAACACTGTACCAGTTCTGGCCATAGCCAGCCTGTTCACCCATGAACATGGAAGAGTGACTATGAAAGGGCACTCAGAGCTTTCTCAGGGTATCTGACAAGAACTGGGTGAGCAATGTACATCCCACATCTAGGCGTACATCCCTCACCTTTCAAAAGGCAGTTTGGGCAAACAGCTTCATCTGATTTCTTCCTTTAAAGCCACGTTGATGAACATAGAACTACGCATGGCTTCGAACTCAACTTGTTTAACCTGCCTGTAAAATGTCATCTTTTTTTCTGGAGAGTGACACAGACGACCCTAATTAACCTGCTCTAGTCAGATGCAGTCAGTGGAAGTTGTCCTCAGCTCAAGTGAGATTCTTACAGTCAAAGCTCAGGGTTTTTTACAGGCTGTGTAGGCCTTTCTATCCAGGAATGAGCAGACTCCTGGTAGGATGGGTCAGGTGGTCAAAGAGGATGGAAGGAGGATGCCATGACTATGTAAAATTCCAGGAGAGCCAAGAGACAGCAGGCAGGGGCCAATGTTTGTGTGTATGAAGGTAATGCATTCAAAGCTTTGCTCATGCCTGGTAATTCAGGTCTGCACAATGGGCCCCAGGGGCCATTAACTTTGTTTTCTGCTCTTACACGTAGGGAGGAAAGCTGTGGGCAATACCTGATCTATTACAGTATTATGTGACACAAGGTTTTACCTCCTGTCTAGTCAGTGGTTTTTCCACAGGAGCTCAAGCCAAAACTTATCTCATTTGCATAAGGGAAAGTCATCCCCATGAGTGCTGCATGAGATACTGGAACTGGTGCTTGTAGTATTTCTTGACTGAAAAAAAAGAAAAAGAAGTTGGGCATTTCAGATGCTTTTAAAAATCATTTTAAAATGCAACATTATGAAAATCAGTAATGGGCTGGGGGGAAAAAAAAGGCAAAGCTAATTAAATTAAATTGCAGGATTTTTTTTTCCTCACAGTACTTCTTTAATATTAAATGAGTTATTTAAAAATAAGTATGAACAATAAATGGACAAAAAAAGATCAGGTGAACTGAAAATTAAAAGTGAAACTTAAATATTAATGAAGTTTTTTCTCAGTGCTAGAGTTGGTCAGAGACTTTTTCAGCAACATTTCCTGTCAGAAAATGTTATTTCATCAGAACAAAAGAATCTCTGTCTGAATATGTCAATTATCACAAAATAGGGGGGAGGGCCAGTGAATGACTCATTTAGGGGTATCAAAACATTTTATTTTGAAGTGTTTCTGAACATTATCAGCATGGTGCTTCTTTTAATTATAATAATTTTTTAGTCTGGTTTAAAAGTGAAGATTGGAATAAAACATTCAAGCACTCTAAAACAGGTCTTTCCAGACTTTCTAAAAGTATCTTTAAAGACTGTATTTTATTTCACATTCTTCATCTTCAAAATTACATTTTGGAAAATTATGTCATAATTTAGGACAAAAATGTCTCAGCTCATAATTCTTACAGGAGGGAACTTTCAAATTTCACAGGGCTTTACTTAACATCTGTTCATATCTTTTGCCTCATTATTTACTTTAGGTGGCTTTACAATTGTCTCAGGAGATGACATAAAGGGAACCAGAGATGATGTGTATTATTTTTGTTAGAAAGGTTCACCTTTGAAATGGAATTTCTTCATTTAAGATATATCCTCCCTTTCTTTTCTCACTGATACCCCATTCCTGCATCATTCCCACACCACCTCCCCCTTGTCATGTAAATCACAGCAAAAAAATAATTTGGTGGTTTAACCAGAACACAAAGTATGGGGAAGGGAGGGCTGTTGGGGTGTTTTTAAAGTTTATTTTGCGAAAGTAGTGGGTTTTAATGCAGATAATTTTAATAATGATACCAGTAATGTATCCATAAGAGAGGTGTCAGCAGCTGCTGCAAGAGAGGCAGAGACCAGGGTTGGTGAGTAGGCAGAGCAAAAGCAGTGAAGAAGGAGAAAGGAACCAGACAACTCTTCTGCCAGCCTCAGTACTACAGCTAACATGTTGTAGACTTCTGCAAAGACTCGGATCCATCCCCAAGGATGATCCATGGGGTGACTGTTTTGACCACCTTGTTTAACATGAGTTAATCTCATTAGGTACACACACACAGTAGTGGAGTCATTTCATTTGCTAGAGTGATTTATCTTTGCACTGAGTGTAACAGTGAAGTCTCTTTAAACTCTGAAGGCTCCTGACTGTAGCCTAAGCTTCCAGTATTCCCAAGACAGCTGTATACACTGTTTATACATAAAATACACCCCTACACTGCACGTGACATCGACACCATGGTTAAATATAGGCACGCGGTCTCTTTTCGCAGATGACTGAATAGACACCTAAGCGGGTTGGGATTTGGTACGAGGACTCTCATCACAGAGGCCAAGGGTTCAAATGTATTCAAAATCAATACTAACTGAGAGTTATTACTTTTGGGTGACCTATGCAAAATGAGTGGTGGTTCTAGCCTAATTTCTAGTTGACAGATGTCTGTGCCATCAAAAAAATCCTATCATTGCATCTGGTATTCTTCACATCAGCCTCAACGTAGAAGCCAAAGACAGACTGGGCACGGTGGTGGAATTAATCTCTTATGAAAGGCCTCTAGTTGGTCCTTCCAAAACAGAAATAAAACAGATTATTGAGGCAGTCTGAGGAATACAGAAGTATTAGTTCTTGTAGTTGGCTTCTCCCTGTGAATAAAGAGAGGGCAGAATTTTCATGGTTTCGATCCAGCATCTTTTCACAAGTACCAAATTGACTTTTGCAGGGGAAAAGATATAAGAGGCTTATTTGTGCTACCAAGTTAAGATTGTGTCAGCCTCTCCCTTAAAAACCCCACCAAGCCATAAGAATTTAATCTGGGCTAAAAGTTGGCAGAACCCTTCTCAGCCCCCAAGTATGTTTTAAACCCCATTAACAAATATGTGTTAGGCCACTTATAAGCTAAAATACTCAAGGCTAAATAACAATAATAGAAAAAGTCCTTTCATCTGAGTGTGGAATGCAAAGAGGAAATCGAATGTCAAATATTATATGGTTTAAAAAATATTCCTGTGTCATTGCATCAAATGAGGAAGCTCTGACAAGTCTTTCTGATTAAGTCTGAGGTTATTTGAGTGGTTCTTTTTGCCTGAACTGTAGGGAATATGCTATCAGCAGGTCCTGAAGACAGATCACAGAGAACTTTAAAAAATGTGAGTGATAACATTTTGAAATAACTGCAGAACTTTACTGCCATGAAGAAAAAATATGTAGATTTGGCTTACTCCCAATGGGAAGATGAGCTGCATAGTTTTGTGCAGCTTGAAGGCGTTAAATTTGCCTGGTGGGAAGACCAGTTAAAAGAGAATTACAGCAGTTTAAGCATGAAAAATAAGAGCATGCTGCACATCAGCACTCTCAGTTCTCAAGCAGATATTGTTAACCTTAATTCTTGTTTGCATTTCTCAACTTAAAAAAGAAATAAAACTGATGATTTTAAGAAAAAAAATTATCATCTTATTTGTGCATTAAAAAAACACAGTGTTTTTCAACAGTCAGGTGTCTCCTTCATTCTTCAAGACATCATGAGCCTGAAAAGGGATAGGTATTGTCCTCAGAAAGCTTATCAGATAAATGTTTTTAAATGAGATATAAAGGGCTGGATCTGAAATCCACCCAGGCTACTTTAAGCTCTGGACCCTGTGATGCCTCTCATTTGCTGTGGCCCTTTGCTGCTCTGCCTTGATGCCAGAAGTCCAGATGTGAACCAGGCTGGGAAGGAAACCTAGGTATGCAGTGATCTGCTGCCTTCTCTAAACTGATCCCAGCATAAGCAACTAGGAATGCAGGAACCCAGAGCCTGATGTGGACAGCATCTCACCAGGCATTTAGGGTTGCCATAAGCGAATGGACATTGTGCACAAAACAGTTTTGAACCACGTGACCCAGGAAAAATTACATCTCACCAAAACCATTAAACACACTGAAAGTTCCTTAACCAGAAATGCTTCTGTTCTGTGTATGTTTAAAGAGAAAAAAAATCCTACACAAGACACTTCAGGGAGCCATGGCACATTTATAGAAAGTATGCTAGATAAGCTAATATATTTTTTTCTATCTCTAAATAGCATGGAGCTAAACTGTAGATAAAAATAACAATCTGGGAGTATGGCGTGTTGATAGGAGAGTAAGTGCAGAAATACCAATGTTCCACTCACAGTTTCCAGAGATCATACAGCCTTAAATAACAACTCACAGCCCAAAATCTGATTTACGCGAATGTCTGTAGTGGATCAAATAATCCCTAGATGAGCTACATAAGTAGTCAGTAAAAAGAAGGAGGGTACTTCATCCTGATTTAGCTCCTAGCTCAAGTGCTGCTTCAAGAGGCCCCTTCCACAGTGATTGCACAGTGAAAGGGGCAGTTGCTCTGGTGCCCGGTCGGTGAGAGCCAGGGTCTGGGCGAGGATAGCTCAAGGGAGGACTGGTGGGAAAGAGGGAAACAACAGCTCTGCACTGCCTAAGCAAACGCAGGGTTTTCAGAGGAAAAAACAGCTCTTTTGGAGTCAGTTAAGCCATATATATGATATACATGCACTCTGCACACATATATTTTGTATCTGGGGGGAACGTTTGTAAACCCCTGTACTGGGTGCAGGTGCATCAGTGCTGGCAGAGACGCACCTGCAGCCCCAGGACAGAACCCAGTGGGACAGGTGGACATGCCTTGTAGGAAGCTGCAGCCCATGGGGAGCCCACAGTGAGGCAGGTTTATCCTGAAGGACTGCAGCTAGAGGGAATGCCCCAGGCTGGAGCAGGGAAATAGCATGAGGAGGAGGGAGTGGCAGAGAGGAGCTGTTACGGACTGACTGAATCTCCCCACTCCATTACAGCTTAGGGGAGGTGGTAGAGAAGTTAGCAGTGAAGAGTAAAGTTCAGCCTGGAAAAATGAGAGGGTGCTTTGGTGCTTTCTGGTTCTGTGTATCAACCCAACTTTATTTACTTGGTAACAGATTAAATTTTCCAAGGTGGAGTCTGTTTTGCCCATGACAGTAATTGGCAAGAGAACTCTGTGACCCATGAGCTTTTCCATCTCATTTTCTCTGTTGGGGACGGGGAATGAGTGAGCAGCTGGGTGGGCATCTGGCAGCTAGCCAAGGTCAGCCCTCCACAATTTCACAGCAGCAAATGAATTGCCGGGGCTCCAATGTGTACCTTGTTGACTGTGGTATTTAACCACAGAAGAGAAAGCTGCTTATTGTCTCAAATTACCTATGAGAATTTGATTATGGTACAACATTCAGCGTTTATGAGCCGGAGTGGCATCAGCTGCAGAATATCAACCCTGAAAAGAGTGCTCTTCTGAAATGTGCCAGATAATGTGGGAGCAAACAGGAAGGCTCTTGCCTGACAGTGTCACAGAGGCACTGCTCTGAAGAGGCTGTTTCTTCAACCCAAAGTGAAGATTTGCACTTGTCCCTGTGCAAGTGTCCCCAAGAACACAGCTACAAAAAAGCTGTTCCTTTAGGCAGAGTCCAGTACCACATCCATTTGGAGAGGATAATATGTTTCTTTGACAAGGTGGGAACTGTACCATGAAGCATGTGTAATGTTTGTCACTTTATTTTTAGAAAACAGAACAATTTACCAACATTTAGTGTTCTGGTCTTGCAGTGTCCTCATGTGCATACAGCTAGTGAGATGTATGTCTCTCCTCTCCAATTGTTCTGCTGTATTGTGAAGGCACGAGGAGGTTCCCTATGCCAGTTTCCTGCTCTCTTAAGACATCACGGATAAAAGCAGAATTTCAGTGTAATGGAGTCTTAGACCTCTCTACTGTAGGGAATCCATTGTTCTTTAAATTTATCTCTACCCAAGGAACGTCTTTTATTGTTTGGGTTTTTTAATGCTAGGTCTCATATGTTTCCTAGTCTAACTGAAGCTTGTAATATGCTTGCTAAGATAATAGACCCTGTGCACCTTGTGTTCACTGTGACTTTTAAGTATTTCTTTGGGACAGATCTGTCTGCTGCTGAGAAACTGAAAAAACACCTCTAATCCCCCCAATCCCTAAGTAATTCTATTACCCAATGAGGTTTATTTTTTTTATGAAGTGTTGATGCAGCAAGGTGTTTAACTGTGTCAGTCAGTTTCCTGTTACAGTTTCTCAGCTGAAGAGAAGTTCTACCAAAAAACACAGAAAACTTTCTAAATCTGTACTGCTCATAGCTCAGAATGGAAGCCCAGCTCCATTTCATTCCCCTGAGAAATCTCTAGGAGGAACCCTATCTCATTACATTCCTTATCTCCTCCTATAGCTAATGAAGAGGGGAGAGTGAGGGAGAGGCAACTCCAGAGAAGGAATCTTCCTCTCTCCTTCCTCATTAGCTATAATAAGAAGTGTGAAGAAGCAAAGTTCCTCCTGAAGGTGTTTCACCTAAGCAGGCTGAATCCAGTAAGATGAGTCAGGAATGCATAAACAATTCCTGATATAATGAGCAATCTCAATAACAAAGACTGGAGCCAATCATCCTGAAGCAGGTGGAGCACTAAGTGAGCTCTGACAGTCCCGTGGTTCCAGAAATAAAAGGCAATCAAAATATGTTTGATTGCTGTGCTGAGAGGAAGAAGCAAAATATGGGAGTCCCAAGATTGCCTGGAACTGTGGAAAACAAGGAGAAAGTGAGATGGCTTTCGACTGTTATCTGCAAACAGCATCCACAGGTGCATTATGAAGAGAGACAATCAGAAGGTAACCGGTTTTGACAGTGGCTAGTCCGTAGGCATAACATTTTATTCTGCTAAAAACAAGAATGCCTGGGCTGTTGGGAACAGATGCCAGAGACGCTGGGAAATTACATATATGCAGAGTGACAGTTAAGGCAAAACAACCCCCTCACTGATGAGAGTTGAGGGCCCCAGGGCCGCTACTACTTCACGGGGAGAGACTGTACCTACCCATGTCAGTAAATACTGGCTGTGAATTGCCATGGTATCACCAAAGGTAGTGGTTATCTGCAGTTCCCTGAATTTGTCAACCCAGACAGTGGAGTCACCTTCTCAGAGTCTCGGAGAGGAGAGAGGCTGGGGCTGCCTCAGGTCAGCCAGCTCCCTCTTGAGGGATCCTCTGCTAGGCAGTGAGCACGACAGGCTGAGACAGCGGGGACTTCCAGGACACACATGTCAGAGCTGTATCGTAAGGTTTCCTGCCTCCCTGGGCAAGTGACACTGAGGTTGGGACGGACGTCTGTGAGCCTGAGCAGCAGTGCTGCATACTCTGCCTGAGCCCCTGGTGTTGGTCTTAGCTGAAAGTGTGTAGAGCAAGATATTAAAAGCATTACAGATGAGCATTTTAATGGTAAACCTTTTTATTGTAAGGGAACAAAAGCTGGGCAGTGTGCTCAGCTCCAAAAACACAGCTTCTGCAAAGTACTGATGAAGTTATGCAGAGCTGTCTGGTTCTGGCCACAGAGCCAGGAGTCAGCTCTCTCAGAAGTCTTAAGCCCTGAATATCTAATGAGTATCTTATCCTGCTAGCAGGTGGTGGGCCAAAGAGCCCCCCTTCACCTCTGCAGGGAAGTGGATTCTAGGGATTCTAGAGCACAGAGAGAGGATTCTAGACAGCACCCAGGTGTTGGGGGCCCTGAGGAGTGCAGGAGTGTAAAAGCAAAGGAAGGGCTTCATATAAACACATTCATAAGGAGACTCTGGGCTGCTGTTTTGGGGCTGAAATAGAAACAAAGCTGTACATCAGATTTTAGAGGTACCAAACGTGAATCAGGAGCCAAAGGGAGAGGACTTACCTCAACTGAGAAGTTACAAAGGCATTTGCAAATGGCAAAGGCCAAGAAACAGGACTTCAGTAAAGCAGGTGCTACATAACAAGTCATATCATTTTAGACACGGTCTCTCACCTGTTTTCATCAAATTTGCCCCTAAGTCACTGTCTGGTGCAAAAAAAAGATGAGAAAGTTCTTGTGGGTTCTCAAAGGTAACAACAAGCAGTTTTACCTGTTTGTTTGTTTCTGGTTTTTTGTTTAACATAACTTACTGGATGGTTTTTACAAATAAAGCAGCAACTCTAAAGTTCAGTGATGAAAAGGTGAAGTTTAAGACTGCCATGTTTGTGAAGTGAATTAATAATGTGGAAGACATGTAACAAAGGTGCAAATTCAGTGAAACAGACAGAATATGACATTTTCTTTGAGTACAACATAGCATAACATTGTGAGATTCAGACAGGGAGGAAATAATTGAAAATTTTGCCATTTAAATGCAGAAGTAAGTGTTTGAGCCACCAGCAACACTGGCAGCATGGTAGTTTGTTAGAAATCTCTCCTTTTCAGTATATTCAGGTAACTGGAACTGCATTTGTATTTACAGAAAGTACCGGTCAGATACTCTTCTCAGCCCAGCTGATAAACCGCTGAAGTAACTGTAATGACAGGCAAGAGCTGATCTGGGGTTAGTTCCAGCACAGCTGAGAGCAGTGTGTTGCACTAGGGTGTGTTTTCATCTGTTGGTGGGAATGGCAGGAGCATCTACAATGGGCATGTTATGTGGGTGTTAAGACAGTGAGTTTCTGCTTAGCAGTGACTTTAGATAGCTGAATAAGGTGCCTGATGTCATTAGCACTGCTAATGGAGGGGAGAGTGGGTACATCTTTATATTGCTTGGGTTAAAGAAGTCTGCATTCCCAGAAAGGACTGGGATGCAGTGTGGTGAGGTTGCATCAAGCCTACATGATGTGCTTGACACAGTTTAGATGCTGCAGGAATTTATGGCTTGGTTTATGATCCAAAGGCTGTTAAAATCAATATAAAGAGACACACTGTCTCTGAATCAGGATTTCCTTTTGCCCTTCACACTCATGCAACAACAGAGTGCCTCAGGATAACTGGATATGAGAATACACAAGAGAAGGTTCTTTGTAGAGCTCTCAATACAAATTTGAATAAACAAATACAAACCAGAGGTAAACATTCAGATAACAATGTGTTGTCTTATAAAAACAGGTGGAAAATCCTTTTGCTGAACTCTGGATATGTGAATCCTAGAAAACCTATGGGTCATAGTGCACAGCTCTCCCTGCTGGATGAAAATGCCCAGTCAAAGAGTAAGCACATGAGACAAAAAAAAAAAAAAAGAAGCATAAACCAAAACTGACTGCAGTAAGAAATGTCAGGAGAATAAACCTGATAATACTTTACTGATACTGGTAGCATGTCGTCCTCTCAGTATTATCTCTGGTTCTGGTGGTCTCCACCTTAGAAATGATCTGCCCAAGTATGTCAGTTCCAATGTTACTATAATAGTGACATGTTTTATTACACCTACTGAAGTTTATTTATATCAGAGACTCCAGAAGCTTTGGTTATCCTCTGCTGATGAGGTTTTATGCCAGTCAACAACAAAGCTCTAACATTAGAAATAGATGTAAATGGGAATTTCTCCCTGATTTTTACAATGTCTGTCCCATGTACTGCTCTTTAAATCTCATCTTTACTCAGAATATTGTTTGAACATCTGTTTGTGCTCCAGGGAATGACTAAGAGCATTTTTATTTTCTCCTCTTTCTGTACCACATTTTCTTTGAGTTTTATTTCCCCTTGCAGTCTGTCAGCCAAATCCAAATGTTTCACAAGCTGGAATATTTCAGGCATCTCTCACCTCTTCAGAAGTCTACATTAGTTTATCACATTTAGACAGAGGGTCACAGCCTGTCATTAATTGCAGCCTACAAAGCTGCCATGCTCAGTGTTAAGTCCCAATTTCTGTCTTCCTCATGAAACACCTTGGCCTTGACCAGATCTGCCCTCTCTGAGATGAGCTGTGAGGTGCAGGTGTGTTCTGCTTTGTTCTGCGTGGTCCCCATCTCCCTACCATCTACACTGTCTGACCACACCTGGGTGCCAGAGCCAAGTGTGGACGCAGCAGCCTGAGACCTACAGTGTAAATTTCACATGGGACCCTGTCACTTGTTTTCAGCATTAAAATTAAACAGCTAAGGTCTCGTAGTATGGATTCTGTGACTTGCAGATTTCTTTTGATTCCTTGCATTGAAAACTAATTTGTCTCTAAGGTACTTCCACATAAGAGTTTCAGTTCAGGCGAGGAATAAGTTTTTCAAGCAAATTTCTCAGTTGTCACTCTTACTCTGCTCTGTTTCATATTTGTATTGAAAACATGCTAACTTCTGGGTAAAAATAAACCAAAATATACACTCTGGATGCACAATGATATGCTCCAAACACTACCAGGCATTCAGCTTACAGGATTAGACTAGACCCAGTCGAAAGTAAACCCTTCCAAAATCTGTACATGTCAGATTCTCTGTATCACCTGTTGCACTCTACGCGTCCCTTCCTATTTTGCAGCACTATTTGCTAATGAAGACCCAGCCTAAGAGGATATTAATGCAAAGCTATTCCAGGTCACATTAAACTTGTCTTAGACAAGTGGCATGTATTTGGCAATTGAAGGGTGTAATAATTTAGCATGATAAATAGTCTGGAGTGATGTAAATTCTGGCATTTAATTTTCTGGTACTTTATTTCAAAACAATCTGGATGTGGACAGTATCAACATAATTGTAGCAATGTTTGTGAATACTAATAATAATAATATGCAAGCCTGGCATCTTGAAACATAGTAAACACTCTGATTTGGATTCTCCTGTTTCATATTTTTATATTACCTTTAAAGGAGTTGCCCAAAAAAAATTAACATGAAGCACTTTCCAGAGTGCATTTTTGTGCCCTCATAAATGTGCAACAAGACATCTCTGTGGCATCCTCTGTGAGCCCATGAGTTCCTTGAGAGCAGAGGTGCCCACCACCTGCTTCTCTCTGCAGGAGCAGCCAGGGGCTTCACTCCTCAGAAACAGGCACCTAAATCTCAACAGCTTTGATGAGAATTGACTGCAACATGTGCTTGTGTCCCTGGCTCGGTTTCCCCACATTTTCAGCCCTCCCAGTACCCAAACCCGTGGCAGAGATTCCATGAGAGGAAACCCAATGTTCTTCCACACGTGCCTGGAAGCACTGTACCAGTGAGGCAACTCAGTCTTTCATACACCTGCACTATGTAGTGAAACACATTCACACCCCACAGACTTCAGTATTCACTAAATTCTGTGCAGAGAATGCAAGTTCTTATGTTTTTCCCTTTACCTGATAAAGGTAACTGGTCAAAATATAGAATCATAGAATGAGCCGGCTTGAAAGGGACCTTAAAAGTCATATAATCCAACCCTCCTACCACAGGCAGGGACACCGTCTGCTAGACCAGGTTGCTCATGATCCCACCTAAGCTGGCCGTGATATAGAGAAGCCTTCCTGCAACCTGGAAGGCTTTAGAATCTGTGATATTTGGGATGAAATAAATTTAAATCATCATAGACGGGAGAACTGGAGAGAGTTAATAGAAGGCTCATACTGTGCAGGTGACAGAGTTCATCACAAGGTAACCAGAGGAAAGGGAGGGGGAAATCACAGTAAAAACATGAAGATAGGCACTGTTTTTCAAGTCACACATGTTCATCTAGAGGTAACTGTTTGACTCATAGGACCTTCAAAATTCACAGCTACATTTATAACAGTCTTGCTTGCTCCTAGCCCTGTGATCTTCAGGATGTCAGGTATAAATGGGATGTGGTGGCCAGAAATCTTTCTGATCCTGTGTTTTGTTGAGTAGGTGAAAGAACATGTAGAGAGCCAATTTCATTGGTGTATTTACCCAGAACTTAAAATGAGCAGAAACTTCAGGAACTGAAAAAATTTTTTCCTTATTCCTATTCAGGGATTAGAGAACTCAGTGGAGAATGTGCCTTCTCTATATCAATTCCCCCTGATGATATTGTGGCAGCCACCATAACTACAAACAAAAGCAGAATTGGATGGGGAACCGAGCTGAACTGAGAACAAGGGACAGACTTTTATTCTCGAATATCCCTGGGAGGGTGGCTGTTTCCCATGGAAAGACTGAACAGCTGGGAGCACTGTTCAGTGTACAATGACCAAGGACAACTCCTCAGTCAAGGATGACTTAATTTGTCCTCCTAGTGAGACACATTGCAAACTGCAGAGGATGAGAGCAGACCTTTAGTGAATTCTTATGATGCTCCTCCTGCCTATTTGTGCAAAAAAAACCCCAGAAATCATCAGAGATGTGTTAATTGCAGGAGCCTCAAAGCAAAACTAGATAATATTTCCCAAGAGAGGAGCGTGCCACCAAACCATGTATAATGTTTACTGCATGGGAATTGGTATACAATAAATTACCCTTGTCTTTTGTATGTTTTCACCAGCACATGGAGGCAGTGGATTACAGATAAAATTACTCTGGGAGTGAGATCCACTGATCATTAGGAAAAGTATAATTATACTCATTTTTTCTGCCTTTTGCATGTTGCTTTCTCTTTACAGTTTCCTCAGTCTTGTGAGCCCACTCGTTATTTGTTAACAGGAAAATATACCCTTGTAAGAGTGCTTGGGAAGGAAGCATTGAGTAGTGCCTGTAAGATTTAAAAAGAGAAAAAACAAAACCAAAAGACAGTACAACAACCCAAACACCAAATAAAATTATTTTGATAAACTATTCAAAACTACATTTTAGCTATGCCAAAGGGAAATGGATGTTTTGGAATGCCCATTGAGGATCAAATCCTACAAATTGGCACCTACTTGCAAATTGATCTCTACAAAAAGAATGCAACAGCATGCTGCTTATTCTTTTAAATGAAGGGGACAGTAACACTTCCTAGAAGCTCTAATTTGCAAAAATTTCTGCAGGTGCAGAAGGAAAAAGGCTGACATACATACTGGTGTGATTTATTTTTGTTTGTCATGAGCAAGTGGAAGAAAATATTCCAGTTCCAAAGGCAAAGCAGCTTCTCATTAGAGCCTGTGTGTAACAGATCAGGTGAAGACAAAATTTTCTGTTACAGGTATGAAAAAATTTGGATGTTTCAGGTTTTTTATGGAAGGCAATGTAGTAAATGGTATAAGCCCCTTTGCCTAGCTGGCTACTTAGCAAGGCAGGAAGGCAGGCAGGAATGAAGAGAGATGGAAAGGAGAGGAAGTAAAGAGGGAGGTGATGATCTCTTCCTCTCTGGTATCCAGTAGTGGGACACATGGCAATGATTCAAAGCTGTGCCAGGGGAGATCTAGACTGGACCTTAGGA